>JAQQSW010009574.1:0-13202 GCA_028646575.1 Pseudocheirus occidentalis
AGATAGATAGATAGATAGATAGATAGATAGATAGATAGATAGATAGATAGATAGATTTTATTTCCCTGAGAATATAACAATCAATAGCTGGGAAAGATATCAGAAAAGGGGGCTAATTGCTAAAGATGAATAAATGTTCAAAAATAATCTACAAAGTGGATAATCTACATAATAAAAATCAAAAGTTTCTATTGTTAGATCAAAAACAAATTCCTCAGCTTAAAAGTTAAAGCTCTGCAAAATCTGTTTCCAAACGGTCAATCATTCCAGGCAAGCTGCACATTATTCCCTGGCTTCCCTCAAGACTCAAATCTAAGTCCTTGAAAAGACTCTTATTCATCCCCCCAGGTTTTGAGGATGTCTAATGACTCCTCTAAAATTACTTTGAATTTATTTTATGTATTCTTTGTATATATCTAGTAGAATACATGGTACTTCCTCCCAGGGAGTTACTTAAGGATAAAGATAGTTTGATTGATAGTGCATAATAGATACTTAATAAATACTTCATGAATTGAATTGAATAATTGAAATTAAATAGTATAGACTGTACCTTATTACATCATTGGCCTGTAAAAATCAATGAGGACTTCATGATACTGCAGAAGAATGGCTGAGACTGACTCTGTCAGTACTGTTTATTTGTGGTTCTTACTAGATTTGTCCAGTAAACCTTAAATTGCTAAAGTATAATGAATGCCTAGAAGTATTCTTAAAATGTCATTGTAAATACGTATCTCACAGATCTGATACAGATTCTACTGTTCCACTATAATCCTTGTTGCCTTTGCAATTTAAATGTATCAAGAATTAAAGTTTACTGCTGCTAATTATTTAATATTTGAATTGATTCTACTCTGTTTCACCATTATCTTTAGCACTGAGGGTCCCAGATTATACAGAGTATTAACCTGATTCACAGGTGGGGGCCTAATCTACTTATTAAGGTGTGGTTTAAGCACCAGGAACATTTGATTTATTATTATTTTAGTTACTGTTCATTATTGTTTTAGTTACTGTTTAGCTTAATGCATAGATGAACATTTTTAAAAAGTGAGTAGGAAGGAATTTCATTTCCATGAACAGAAGTATAGATTAGAAACTAGGTGACAAGAAGTTTTTATTATGGCTCTTGGTGTATATATAACCCTGGGCAAGTCTGGTAACCCTGGTTTTCTGGGCTTCCTACTTCAGTGATCAATCAGGACTGCATCAATAGTTACCCAGGGTGCCATCATCAATCATTAGTTGTAACTATAGGATAAATGGTGTGTTCAGGACAAGGAGTATGGGTTACAAAACACAGAGAAAAGAAGGTTCCCATGATAGAAAAATTTACAACCTATGATTTTTTTTCAACCAGACCTATCACTTCATCACTATAAGAAACTTCTAAAGGAGCTAGGTGGCGCAGTGTGTGACCTAGGGAAGTCACAGCCCCAATTGCCCTGCCCTCTCCCCTCCAAAAAGCAAAATTAATTAATAAAAAAATTTTTAAACCTCCTTTTACCAATACAGACTGGCTGCTAACTTGAAAATGATAGAGCATTGAGAGGATGAGAGACTTATACAGGGTCACACAGCTAGGACATGTCAGAGACAAGACCTGAACCCAGGTCTCCTTGGCTCTAAGAACAGCTCTCCGTGTACTATCCACTATACCATGATACCTCTCAAATTTTCCTTGCTAAATTCAACCTATCATAGAGATAGAAACTGTACCTGTAATTTCATTGGTAAAGGGAGTTAGCAAATGAGGAATTTATCTCTTTCAATGCAAATGAGAACCTTTCCTGCAACTTAGAATCTATTGAGAGCACTGGTTGATGAGTGATTTGGATAGAGTCTCTCTATGCTTTCTGCTATGCCTCTTTTTCTGCTGAACATCAAAGAAAAATAAAAAAGTAAATATACAACTGTTCTATATACCTACTGTACCTACTGCTGCTTAGTAGGAGAGAACTCCATGGAGGAATCAAATAGGCTTTCCTATGTAGGCTTGTAAGCCTTTGCATTTCAAATTCAATTTAATAAACATTCATTAAGAGCCTAATAGATGCAAGGCACTGTGCATATACAAAGATACAAAGATACAAATGAAAAACAGCTCCTTCCCTTGAGTAACTTACATCCTATCCAGAGGTATAACGTGTAAAGAGATAAAGTCAGGGTGTAGAAAGCTAGTTGGCACAGTGGATAAAGTGTGGAGATTTAAGTCAGGAAGACACATCTTCCTGAGTTCAAATCTAGCCTCAAACACTTATTAGCTATGTGATCGGTATGACTGAAACAACCAAATAACAAAAGTATCCCATCTATTCCAAGTCAAGGAATCAGATGCATCATTCATAGTATCATAGACTTAGTGCTAGAAGGCTCTTTAGAGGCAATCTATTTAATAGGATTTTTTTCCAATTACATGTAATAATAGTTTTTAAGATTCATTTTTATAAGATTTTGAGTTCCAGTTTTTTCTCCCTCCCCTCCCCCACCAAGAGAGCAAGCATTCTGATAAAAGTTATATATGTACAATCATGTTAAACATATTTCTACATTAGTCATGTGGGAAAAGAGAAAGAAAAAAAAACATGAGAAAGAAAAAACAAAAAATAGTGAAAATAATGTGCTTTGATCTGCATTCAGATTCCATAGTTCTTTTTCTGGATGTGGATAGCATTTTCCATCATGAGCCCTTTAGAATTGTCTTGGATCACTGTATTGCTGAGAAGAGCTGAATCTACCATAGCTGATTACCACACAATGTTGCTGTTACTATGTAGAGATAATCTCTTACCTCCTCATTTTCTATATAAAAGACCTGAAGGCCAGAGAGGTTATCCCTTATCCATAGTCACACAGCTATAATGGCAGACTCAGGATGTGAACCTTTGCCAGATGGAATAATTTTGCTTGCTCATTCAAAATTTTTTACTTCCCTAATCTTTAATAATTATGGAACTGTTTCTGAGAACAAAGTTGCATTTGGGTGGACCAGTATTGTGGATGAATTAATCCTGTATCCTTTAGTCATTGTGGTCCCTGATTAGTCATTTTATTATGTTAAACCTCAATAAAAGCTCTTGCCCATATTACTCATTAGGATTATAATAATTGCTGTGGTAAAGTATTTTGTCTCATTTGCCTACTAACCATTTCTTTTTGAAATCATAAATTTTTTTCAGTACAAAATGAGAAAAGCTAAAAAGATATTAAAAAGAAATGACCAGCAGATATACTCATACAAATGCATAAATGCATAAATACATACATGCATACATGCATACGTACAGACTTACACACACAAACATTCCCTGTATATTCCATGGAATGACTTCTTCCCTCTCTCCCTCCTCCCCCTTTCTTTCTCTCTCACTCTCTCTCTCTATATATATATGTAGTACAGATAGATATAATATGCAATGTCTTCTATATAATAATTATATGTATAGAATATGCATTAGTGTGTAACATACATATGTGTGCATTATATACATGTGTCTCCAAAATTGTATTTCAGTACAAAATCACAAACAATGTACAGAATGTCCCCAAACTCTTAGTTCAGTTTAAAGCTTTAAACCTGTACCTTGTTTATGTATGGTTGCTTTCATGTTGTCTTCTCCATTAGAATTCAAAGTACCTGAGAGCAGGGGCGGTACTTATCCAGAGTGCCTGATCCTAGTATGTGCTTCATAAATGTTTGTGTACCCCATGACTGATAAATTCATAGATTTGACCAAACGACAAAAATAAAAACTGTGCTTGGTCAGTAAAAAAGAAAGAAAGGTTCAAAAGTGTTTTTCTTCTCTTATCCTTTGATATAATCTTCTTGGGAGAAAGGGAAATGTGCCTAGACCATGTGGAGAGAAAAATATGCTTTAAGTCAGGAAGACCTGAATTTGAATCACATCTCAATCATTTACTAGCTATGTTACCCTTGGCAAGTCCCTTAAATTCTTGCAGCCTCAGTTTCCTCACATGTAAAAGGGGAATAATAATAGCACCTACCTCATAGGGTTTTTAGGAGAATAAAAAATGTAAAGTAGTTTGTGATCTTTGAAATACAATGTAAATGCTATTTCCTTTTAACTTTCAATATAGAGTGTTCTATATAGAGAAGGTGCTCAGCAAAATACTGTTGGGCCAACCAATTTGGAGGGAAACCCATAAAGATCCAAAGCTTTGCATCTGAGTCTGGATTATAAGTCAGAGACACGCTAGTGAGACAAAACAAGCAGTAATAATGAAACCATTCCCCTATTCTTTTTCTCTTTTTTCTCAATTGTCTTCAACATTATCATAAGTGAAGGCTATCCTGCAAATCCTTGATTCAAAGAGAAATAACATAAATTCAACTTAAATGACAAGATAAAAACATTCTTTCGACTTTACTATGTACCACAAGTAACCTTAAGTAGCAGGGGAAAATTAGATAGACGGGGTGGTATTTCTAAAGGTGTGGTGTTTAGGGTGGAACATTAAGTTTTTGCCAATACACATCAGAAAGATCAACTATTGACCATCATCTTAAAATAATTTAATGTATCTTTTCCAACTTGCTTATCCCAAAACAAAATACCACACGTCATGTCCAACAAAAATACTTTCTGGAAGGCAACTATGAAGAATCAGACATGGAAAAAGACGAGTTTGCTCTTTTTAAGTATCTCTGAGCCATGTCAACTCAGCTGCCTGACTTGCTTTTGCCTTTCTGTTCAGAGAAGCTGCCTTTTTTGGTGGAGAGTTCTTTTGTCTTCTTGGTTAGTTTTGCAACCTAATATAAGAATGTATAATTGATTAAAGTCTTTATACTGTAATTAGCATGTAGAACTGGTTACTCCCTCCAAGATTTGTTTCATCTGATTTTATTATGCCAAGGGTAACAATAAAAAATGAACCTACTTTGATTTTTACAGTGTTTAATTTACAGGGAAACTTGTGATTTCTTTGTTGTAGGACATCTATTAAGTACAAATGCTGTTAGATTTATGGATTTCCAAATCCCAGATACAGAGAATAATGATGACTCATTTGCTCAGTTGCTCACACTCTTTCCATTTGTATAGAACAATACTAAGACTATAGCCCCATAGCAAAGTCATCTGTAACTCCAGTTGGTGATATTCCCCGTAATGACTTCTCTATCTAGGAATGTCTAGACAATATTAAATGGGATTCTGTATATAAAATAGTTTGCAAAACTTAAAGCAATTGTGTAAGTGTATGCTATTATTTTTATTGCTGTTACTAAACTCACCTTCTTTAATGGTAATCCTAGTATTAGTAACAGTAACAGCAATAATTTACATACTTTTATAGCTACAAAGCACTGAAAATATATTATTTCATTTAATACAATAGCCCTCTGAAGCAGACAGGACAGGCATTATTAGCCCATTTTGCATATGAGAGAACTAAAATAAAAAATGACACATAACTTGCTCCTGGTCACCAAGATTAGTATGCGCAGCAGAGCCAAGTCTTAAACCCAGGTTTTTGGACTGTATCATTGTCTCAGTAAATTTCCATTAATCCTGAATGCTTTGAGAATGAATTTCTCTTGTGAACATCTGTAGAATGCAAGGTCCATGAAAACATGGGTTGTCTCATTTTTGTTTTTGTGTGCTTGGCACTTTGCACAGCTCCTTTTGCATATCGGTTATTTTTAATAACTGCTAGTTGAGTTCATTGAACATTCTGATTAACTGAAGGTTGCTATACACAGTTTACTGTCAAGGTTCTCTCACCTTGACAACAGGTCTGTCAGGGTCACTTTCCCTGACGACAACTCTGGCAGGGGCAGCCAGTTACTTATCTCAATTGAGAAGGCGCCAGTGCCTTCTCAAGAACAGAAGAGTCACAAGGCTCAGAGGTGCACGTAGAGAAAGTTCACCGAGTCCTCTCCATGGGGAAGCCTTACAGCAAGATCTCAAGACAGACTTCAACCCTGCCCCCAAAACTTGAGTCCTATATATCACCCAGACTTGCATACCAAATGTGATAAACAACAGAGTCCAGCTGGAAGGAGCAGGATGTAGCAAAATGTGGGAGTGGGAAATTGCAGTTACAGGGGCATCCATTCGGCCCCAGGGTAAGGAGATGCTTATCTGGAAAATCTGGTTTCAACATATAAGAACCTTGAGCACCACTGCACACCACAGCCCCTGAGAGACCTGGGGAGTACAACGCGTGCTGAACTCTACGTGACCCAGGCTTTTCCAGGGCCTCAACTCTCCCCGTGCCTCATTATAACCACCTGCAGCCTGCATGTATTTCCCAAACCTCACACACCTGCAGCCTGCATATATTGCCCAAACCTTCACAGTTTACCAGTTCTCATAGAATCCTGGAATATGCTTTAGAGTTTATGGAGTACATCTCCCTCATTTTAAAGATGAGGAAATTGCTCATACTTAATTTACTTGAAAAAGACTTATCTCAAAGACAGATAACATAAGGACCACTACAAAGGCCTTTAATAAAAGTATCAGAAAAGTCCAATGTTCTTAAAATACTAAGGCTATCTAATATTTTATATTCTTTTACTTATTATGAAATCTATAATCTTCCTAATACTGAAAAATTCAAGTTATTTGAATTTTCTTTTTTCTTTTTTGGAGGGGGGGAGACAGGGCAATTGGGGTTAAGTGAAGGTCACACAGCTAGTAAGTGTCAAGTGTCTGAGGTCAGATTTGAACTCAGGTCCCCTGACTCCAGGTTTGGTGCCCTATTCACTGTACCACCTAGCCACCCCCATATACGATGTTCTTAAAAGCCCACCATCACATGCTTTGAGATTTATTGAAACCTCAAGGATGAATCAATGGATTTGTGATCTTATTAATAGAAATTGATACTTCTTCCACCAGTGCATGTCATAAACCATTCATCCTTCTTCATACTATGTTACACTTCCCTACATCTTTCTTTAAATCCTATGTAGAGAATATATCTAATGTGCTGGCATTTCTGAAGGGCACTGCATTATTTCATGGGTACCAATGCAACATATAGCTTGTTAATCTAGTATTTCTCTCTCCCAACATTTCCATTTAAATATGATTGATGGTATCTTTTTGTACAATTTTAAAAGCACTTCACTAGTAATATACTATGGTCTACTTACAGCTATCAGTGAGCTTTCTGTTGCACCTTCTATTTTAACTCTGAAGAGGCTGTGGTGTTCTATGGTTTGCTGCCAGAGAGGACCACTGGGGGATATTAATATTAAAAAGATATATTTCTACATAAGGGGAGAGACTGAGATTATAAAAAGCACCATGTAATTTCCCAAATGGGATCCAGTAATCTCTCTTCCTATCCAGTTTTAGAAACTATTTCTTGTTCATCTGTTGTAACTGACGCAACTACATATACTAACAGAGGAACTTAATGGACTGCGTAACCAACTGATTGTTATAATCCAAACAATATGATTTTTTTTAGAGGCTGGATCTCTCTAACTCACTCAGGCTATATTTCTGACCTGGACCAGTTACCCCCTTTCTTAGGCAACCTGGTAGCCCCTTACTCCCAGGGGGCTTACCATACTAATGAAATTTAATGTAAACACCCATCTGACATAGCCTTCTATAGCTCAGAACTGCAGACTAAAGACATTCCCCTGCCTTAGCCACCCTAGTAGCTAGGATTACAATCACGTGCAACTATGTCCAGATCCGGATGATTTTTAATCTCTTGGTTTTCTTGCATTGCTAGGCCCATCACTTTTAAGTGGTTCTTGATTTCACTGAGAACCTGAAGCAATCAGCACATTCTCTCTACAAACAAAAGCATCTAAAAACCTTAAACATCTTTAGGGAATTTCCACATAGACTCTCAAAATAAATTCCATGACAGTGGCAAAGATAGATAGATGTCGGGTTTTTTACACATATATATATGTACATATGCACACATATATGTCATGTATCTGCAGATATTAAAAAATCAGTTGAAGGAAGTTATCTCTGCAATTTTATCCACAAATGATTCCTATGTGATTTTGATTGATGCATTGCAGACATGTTTTTTGAGGAGATCCTTTTTCATACTCAACAAAGAATAAACACATCAGGATCTTGCATTCATAATGGTCTACAGTACAGAATTGTCTGCAAAGTCTGCCTGCTGTTGCCTGCCTTGGAGATAGTATCAATGTGTGCCTAGAACATTCTAATACTTTATAGAATTCAGAGTGTAAATAATGATGTCTTCTTGACCATCATTTGTCATAATTATGTCTATCATCTTTTTCATTCTTTTGAAATTTTTGTTTCTTTGAGACAGTGTAAAATTTATTCCAGTGTGCTTTTAAAATTGTATCTCTCCAATTTCTTCTCTGTGTTTGACCAGATATAATCTTTCTTCCCAACTTTATGTTCTTGAGTGTTATTTCCACTTTCTCTTAAAATATATCAGAGATTGAAGTAATAGAGTTATAATATCACTGGATAATAGAATCCTAGATTTAGAAATAGAAGGGACCTTGTAAATTATTGAGTTTAACCCCTTATTTTTCAGATGAGGAAACTAAGGCACAGAGAAGTTAAGTGACATGCCCAAAGTCATATAAACAGTAAACATATGAGTTGATATATGAAACCAGGTCTTCCTGACTTCCATGCCCTTTGATAGTTCCACTGTCATTCATGATGAAAACAAATTACATAAAGAAATGTTGGCTGAGGCAGCTAGGTGGTGCAGTGAATACAGAACCAGCCCTGGAGTCAGGAGGACCTGAGTTCAACTAAGCCCTCAGACACTTAACACAAAAACTAGCCATGTGACGTTGGGCAAGTCACTTAACTGCCCTCCAAAAAGCAAAAAGAAAAAAAAATGTTGGCTAATCCGTTCCATTTCACATTCATTTCTTGCCCTTCCAGTTTTATATGATTTAGATGATTTAGCTTAGAAACACACTAAGCTTTCTATAGGTATAATTTTTGCTTTTTGCTGCTTTGTAAGCACTCTCAGTTATATTCTGTCATCCTCTTTCTAATAATTGTCAAATGGACTTGTATTCTAGATAGGCATTTTCCTTGGTTATAATTTTTGTTGTTGTTGCTTAATCATTCACTTATGACCATCTCTTCATGACTCTATGGACCATAGCATGCCAGACCCCCTCCATAGGGCTTTCTTGGTAAAGATACTAGAGTGGTTTGCCATCTTCTTCTCTAGTAGTTTACCAGACTTCTCCACTATGACGTGTTCATCCTGGTAATCTTGCATGGCATAGCTCATAGATTGATTGATCTATTCAAGTCCTTCTGGCATAATCCATGCAGTGATCCAGGAGGAGTCCCCTAACAAGAAGACAGAGTGTTGACTAAGGCAACTTATCCAATCTTTTCCACCACTTATTGTGGCAACTGCTTTGCAATCATTAAATTTCTCAAAAATGCTAATATTAAGAGATAATAAGAGGCAATATCTTTATTTTCATATATTGCCCATTTTCAATGGGCAATTGAATTGTTGGGCAATTGCCCAACAGCTTGTTTCAGTAGGTTAGATTGGAGCTCATAATCTGGTAATTTGCATACAATGCTCTTATCTTTATCCTCTCTTTAATTGGACATTAGTTTTGAACTTTGCTTTAACCTGTTCATGGTATGTAGACAGCTGATTATGAAATTTTTCTATGCCAGTAATCAGTAATTTCTTATCTTTTAAGTGGTTCAGTCAATTTCATTTGCTGTTGCTTGAAGTACACCAACTTTAGTTTCTCTGGATGCCTTGGAGAAAGTATTCATTATATATAGACATGAGGCTTCTTTTGTTTTCATACAACCAATAAGCATTTGTAAGTGTCAATTATGTGCCAGGAATTGTGTGGAGAATAAAAAGAAAGGCAAAAGATAGTCCCTATTCTCAAAAAACTTGCTAATAGTCTAATAGGTGAGCCAACCTAAAAATAGTTATGGATAAACAAAATATTTACAGAATAAACAAAATATTTACAAGAAAGGAAGGCACGAGTAAGTACATGAAGAACTAGATTCCAGGGTTCTTTGTTTCTTAATCGTGAATTTCATATTTTCCTTTTCTTTTTCTTCTTTTTTTTTTTTTTGCTAACTTCAATGTTACATTTTCATTAAATGTTGATGAATATATGTTGATTTGGCTTAAAATTCTTTGTCAAGTTCTTCACAGAACTTCTCTGCTTCTTTATCATCTGCAACAGATGCTGGTATAAAATAAGCTATCATAGTTTCAATATAACCCAAGATAAGCAAGTTTTCCATGAGATGATATTTCTTATTAAGTTCTACCAACTCTTTTAAGCCCCTTTTAGAGGTGAATTTATGAACCATTCTGTCATTGAGTTATAATGTCTTTATTTGGTTTCATTTATAGGAATAATGTCCATATGAATGTGGTTATTTTTTAAATGTATTCATCCATTCATTCAAGTGTTTATTATATACCTGCTAGGTTCCAGGTCAAGCCCCAGTTGGTCATTGTTTGGGTCATGATTGTCTGAGAGTGAACCGTAAAGAGCAGTTGTTTCTGTTTTGGCCAGAAACCCTGAGGGTCTTACGCTCCAAAATGTTTTTTTAACTAAGAAGGACATTCTCTACCTAATTTCTTACCTAGCTTTAGTCACTAAATGGGTGTTGCCTCAATCAAACTGAGAACTGGCAAAGAACTTAGCTTTAAAAGGCCAGGTTCTCTCACTGCATCCAGGGCTATCTCCAATTGTTCTTATCTTTACCTTGCCACTGGACCCAGAAGGCTCTGAAGAAGAGAGTGAGAATGGTGACTCTGCATAGCCTTCCCTCACTTAAAACCCATTCACTTGCAAGTCATGGCATCACCTTCCGGATGTGACGGTCTTCTGTGAGAATGAAGGACAAACAACAAAAATATCATGTACCAGCTATTGACCAGGAAATGTTCTAGAGCTAGGCACTAGAGAAAAAAACAAATACAAGTCTCTGTCCTTTGGTAGCAAACATTCTATTGGGGGAAAACAACAGGTACACCTATAAGTAAATTTAAAATGTATACAAAATAAAATCATAACAATAAAATAAAAAGAAATTTAACGGGAGGATAGTAATCACACATAGGAGGTGGTGCTAAGTCTGTGGAACACTAAAAAGATATCTTAATTTTTAAAAAGTACAAAGATATTCGATTGTATGAGAAATGTCTTGTATGAGAAATTAGGTTGCTATGCCTAGTAGTAAAATAAAGAATACACAAAGGAAAATAATATGTAATAAAGCCTAGAAAGGAAGGCACAAGTAAGGATGTGAAGTACTAGATTCCAGACAAGTAAAATTATCTCTTTGGTCACTGGATTAGGATCTTACATTTAGAGGGGGAAAAAAATTCATGTTTCTAAATGACCTGAAAACTTTTTGGTGATGATTTTAGTACCCTTTTTTTTCTATCATAGTTACCAGCAGGGAGCAGATGGGGTAGAGGGGACTAACTTAGCTCAGGCTGCAATAGTAGTAGTAACAAGCAGAAGGGAGGAACACGTGACCATCCCACCAGCAATACAAGAAGAATGTTTTGGAACTGCAGCCTCTTCAAAGACAAAAGAAGATGAAATTCAGAAATTTGGGGAGATATAGGTCTGCACCTATTCTCCTAACTTCCTCATTGTTTCACTGCTCTGTCTTCCTCAGTCAGTCTTCACCGCAAATGGAGGAAGGACTTTAGGAGAATCTAACATATTCACTTTAACTCTTTTAATAAAAATATGAATACAGGAGACAGATATAATATAGAATATTCTCTTCATAGAATTCAATCATTGGAGATTAGATAGGACAATGAATGAAACTCCATGCAACTAAAACAGAGTTTTGCTGTACTATACTTATATTTTATTTCTTATCTTTTTTTCTAGATATTGATACGGATCCAGCAGAAAATCTTCTCAATATGTGTAAGTTTGATAATAAATAGGTATTTTAACAAAAAAAAAAACTAATTTACTAGAGGCCTAAAGGATTCGCAGTCTACATCTGAGATTCAGGTGTCATGTCATGCAGATGTTGTCTTGACAGACTTGTTAAATCAATACAGAAAGTTGACTACTATCCTAATGATCTAAAGGCAGAGTGTTTTTGCATTTGGACAATTTTATGCTGAGGAATCCCCCCACAGATGGCATTTGAGAATGGAAAACTAAGTGGAGTGATTCTGGGGAGTAAGGTGGTAGGAAGGTATCGACACATTATTCCTAGCTTCTCCTAATAATATTTAAGTCCTAAATGTTTAGAATGCTGAGAAGCAAACCCTTCCCACACACACCTAACCCTGATACCAAAATATCATCCTTACTCTTTCCCCAGCCATCTGTTCCCAGGAAATCTTTTTCACAGTGCTCCCACCTCTGGAGGAGGAGGCCACCACAAAGCCAAGAGTCCTTAGTCCTTAGAAAACTGACTGGACAATACTGCTTGGAAAAGGTAGTACTCAACCTTCAAAATCAGGAGACACAGACCCAGCAGCTTAGACCACCCTTCAATAACCACTAAAGCATCCTTTAATCCAGGAGCTGGAGGGGGTGCTTGGTTTGTACTTTAGGCACTAGAAGAACTGGTGTATAGCATGGGTTGCTGAGCCCTGACAGGCATGTCTGAAAGATTGTGGGAAAAGATAGAGATAGTCCAAGAATAGAGAAGGGAAGATGGGATCTTGACTTGTTAAAAAAGGAAGAGAATAGAATCTTTCAACTGTAGATTGGTGAGTACGACTTCAATGCCTAGGAAGATTCTAGAACATTAAAAAGATAATTAACAAACTTCTAGAAAAGGAAGCAGTGATTTGAGTCACCCTGGCTTTCACAAGAACCAGTTGTAATGCCAAGTGCCAAGCAAAGGCAACTTCCAAGGTTCAGATTACCAGCATAGCAAACCCCATTTATTCAGCCAACATTCACAGAACAGGGAAAATCAAAACACAGTATAACTCAAACATTTCACTTGTAAGTTCTTCATTCAGTCCAGGTACTACTCCACCCCTAGACGGTACATGCTTTTAGTCAAAGTCTCTTCTCAAATGGAGATCAGACTACTCCACCCCTAGAGGGTACAGTCTTTTAGTCAGTCAAAGTCTCTTCTCAAAGGGAGATCAGTTTCCAATCATAAACAAAGTACACTCACAAAAAGGCCAAAGGTTTCCCACCCCGGGACTCAAAAGTAATTACAATACCATCCATTAACATTAAGTACTTT
>JAQQSW010009575.1:0-13201 GCA_028646575.1 Pseudocheirus occidentalis
ACTGTCACAATATGTCCACTATGAAGATGTCCTATATAATCACACCTACACAGCCTGTATTGAATTGGTTGTCCTTCCAACGGGGGTGGGTGACAAGGGAGGAATCGAAAGAATCTAGAATTTAAAGCTCTGCAATATCTACAACTAGGAATCAAGATATACAGGGGCTGGGATAGGAAGACCCTCCCTTCTGTACCAGAAAGTTAGAGAGCAGACCAGGGGAGGTGCTCCACAGTGGTATCGCTGTTTTGGGGGTTGGGGTGGGGGTAGGGGAAAGATGGAGAGAAAATTTGTAACTCAAAAATCTCATGAAAATGAATGATGTAAACAAGAAAACAAATTAAATTTATTACATTAAAAAGAAGCCTCACCTCAGATACCATCTACTGCTGGTGACCTTTCTAGATCCTCCAGCAGCTCATAATTTTCCCACTGAGATGATGTGCCTTTGGTATGGATATATCTTGTCTATGTAATGAGGGCCTGGCCAATTTAAGCCTGTTCCTTATATCATATGCAATATTCCTTGCTTGGTTTCTATCCAACCTATGGAAGCTTGGTGAGCTACTTATAGCCATGAGTGAGCAAAGGGGTTGTGTTGTGTGGTGATGACAACTTTTGCCAATTGACTTTGTAGCTAGAAAGATTAATGATAGAACTAGAACTGAATTCACGTACAAAAAAAGATTAAGCCACCACTTTATGATTGATGGGTCTCTTTTTGTGTTTCTTTTCTGTTTAATTTTATTAAAATAATTATTATTTAATTTAAAAAAATAATTAAGGATTGCTCTGAGCCTGTGGATGAGATAAGAGGCAGAGGGCCCTGTGTTTATTTTGTCTTATTTTTTTCTTTTGATAGAATAGACAACTATGACCCTTCAAGCTCTGAAAGAGTCCGATGGGGCTGGTAGCAAGATGAGCTGAGTCCAGTGAGGTCCTAGCCTGAGAAAAAAACCTGCTTAACAGAGACTGGAACCACAGTGTCTGCACAGGCCTCAAAGCTCTTCAGGCCACTCCCATTGAAGACTCCCCCACCTTTCTGAAAGTAGACTCCCTAGTCTCTTTCCTATGAAGGATTGCATCAGCACCTGCTATGGTAAATAAGAGGAAGAGACAAGGATGAGTGGGGATATGCAAAGGTTTGGGGGTGCAGGAAAGGTGACATGAGCGTACTCCCAACACTTAGGACAAATGGCCTTAAACTTCCCTACTAAATAAGAGATGAAGTCTCTTGCTGAAGAGTGGAAACAGGGACTTTGAAAAGAAAGATCACAATTTCTAGGAAGAGTCAATCAGAGATTAATTAAAACATTATCCTGCCTCATTAAGAGCTCAGTGGACTTTTTGTTGTTGCTGTTCAGTGTTTTGTTTTTTTTTAAGTCTTGTCTGATTCCTCATGACTCCATTTGTGATTTGCTTGGTAGAGATACTGTAGTGGTTCACCATTTCCTTCCCCAGCTCCTTTTACAGATGAGGGAACTGAGGCAAACAATTAAGTGACTTGCCCAGGGTCACACACAGTTTGTGTCTAAGGCTAGATTTGAACTCAGGAAGATGAGTCTTTTTGACTCCAGGGATGATCAGAGGTGGGGACTGATAAAGTAGGAACAACAAATGGACAAAGGGGCAAGATATTCAGTCCTGGTGGATAATCCCTTGTTGTTTTAGCTAACTATTGAGCCAAGACAGAAGTGAGGGAAGTAAAGCTACAATAGGGGACAAATGACGTGGGAGAAGTGATGAAGATAAAGATCACAGAATCAGATTTAGAGCCATTAGAGATCTCAGATATGGTCAGTGAAAGAGGCAGAAACTCAGGCCATGAGAAAGTAAAGGAAGACATTCTGGAGGAGCAAGACAGTGGCAAAGATGAGAGATTGTGATCTCCAATAGGATAAGTCTTCAGGAGTAGACTCCCTGGAGTCATTAAAATTCTTCCTATGCTAAAATTTGCCCTGAGAACTTGATGACCATCAATGTGAAATAATGCATTTATTGAGGTAGAGAAATACTAGTATTCATGCTTTCGAGTTGTGCTTTGTGAGAACTGTATGTCTGTTAACAGGGCTTTTTTGGGGGGGGGGGAAACAGCAACTTTGCTCATTTTCACATACCTTCTGTCAACTTGAAATAAAAAAGACTGACAAAACAGCAAAAAACAGTCTTTTAACCAAGGCAAAGAAATTGCAATCTGGGGCCATCATACAGCACCAGGGAGAAGGGATGCCCAAGAATGGCAGGGGAGGACCAACTTAAATAAATTTCAACAGGAAGGGAGTGTCATGAGAGGCACAGCCTCAAGAGGCTATTACATAAGTTGTTTTGCATAACAACCAGAAGTCCATAGCAAAGATTAGGGAGGGGTGACATCTGATCAGAACAGTAGGCTTGGGCTTCAGGTACATGTAGGGTTAATGGAATATGAAGATCTTCCTCTTCCATTAATAGGCCAATATGACCATACCTCATCAATCACAGATGTTTTTGGAGCTGTGATACAACCCCTGTTGAGTCACATAGAGCCAGCTACATACATGGGCTCTCATGCCTTTCTGTACTGAGTCAATTAGGTGCTGAGGAAAACTGTATAGAAAGTATTTAGAAAAATGAGTAAGAAGAAAAATGAGCAAGAACAAAAAAGTGTGGAGCATTGAGCATTAAGAGAACTAGCAGCAGCAGCAGCAACAGGGACTTCCTTGGCATAGGGAACTTGCTGGGGAGGAGGAGAATTCTGGTGAAGGGAAACTTGCTGGAGGGGGACCTGCCCAGGGAAGGATGCTTAGTTTAAGACCCTTCTAAGCAGCTGTTATCAAGGCTTCAGGTACATGTGAAAGGACTGTGCAAGTGAATTGAGATGGTTTGCTCCCAGGGCTGGTAAAGTGTGTAAATATTTTTGTTGCCTGTTGAGCTTTGTCTTCCTGTATTTCCATAGTGATGTTTTGTCTGGTCTTAGTGTACAGAATAAATGGTATACAGGTTTAGTTTTAAATGAAGAGTGCTTATTATACATGGAGATTTGATTCATATATATACACATACACACATATTCATAGCAGTTACTTGTATGGAATTGGTGATACAGCGCAGCGATGGGGAAACCAGTTTGGAAGTGCTCTAATCATAGCATCAGTTGGGATAAAAAAATCAGGCAGCTCCTTCTGATGTCTGCGTTCAGCTCTCTACTCTCGAAGCCAGAAGAGAGAAGAGGTGATGAGAAATTGTAGGCCCTGGTCCTTAGCTCTCTCTACCCCACTCTCAAAGTTCCGCAGCTTAAGGGTTCTTTGAATAGGTGTAGCATCTGGACCCGGACAGGGTTGTAGATGGGTTTGATGTTCAGCTCCACAAACATTTATACCTCCTCTATGTAAATCCATGAGCCATGGGTTTATAAGCCAGGCTTTGCTACTTAGGCCCTATATGATCCTAGGCAAGTGAATCATTTGTAGATTATGAGGATTGAACCTCTACAGTTCCTTTCTGCCCCTCCTAAATCTATGATCCTATGATCTAACATCTAATAGGAAAAACAGAATCAGGACTAAAAATTAGGAAAAAAAATAGCATGTCCAAATGGGGAAAAAATGCTGGCTTTGATATTGGAGGGCCTGGCCTTAAATCCTACTTTTCCCTATTTGGACATGCTATTTTTTTTCCTTGAATATAAAATTAAATCTTAAAGATTTATCACATTCTTTCTATCTCAGTGGTTTTGTCAAACAGAAAAAGTGGGTGGGGAGGGATTTGTCTCCCTGTCACCCCCAGGCTCTCTGACACATCTGCCAAAGTGATTTCCTTAAATACTAGTCTGATGATCACAGCACCTCCCTAATCAATTCCAGTGGCTTCCTACTTATTGTCTCAAAGAGAAAAAAAATAAACTCCCCTGTTTATTTCCAAGCCTTCCTGCCCTGCCTGGACTCCTCTTTCCAGCCAAAATGGCCTTCTCTCTGTTGCTCACACCCTACGCTCCCTCCTGTATCCCCCTACTTCTGCACTGGTTATCCTTCATGCGTGGAAGGCATCTTCCCACGCCCAGTGGAATCCTCTTCTCCTTCCAGAAGCACACCAGGCATCAGCTTCTTTAAAAATCCTTTTCTTCCTCTACCCTTCCCTCTCCCCAATAGTTGGTGCCCTCCCACCCTGCCTGTATTTTTAGAACTACCTCATATTTTTTACTTACATATGCACGTTGTCTCCCCTGATGGAATGTAAACTCTGTGACGACAGGGATTGCTTCTTGTTTTGTCTTTTTATCCCCAGTACATATGAGATGGCATATAAGATACTTAATAAATACCTGTTGATTGATTTTATTTGGAGTTAGGAGACTTGGGTTTGACCAGATTCTGGCATCTACTACCCTTGTCATCCTAAACCAGTCACTGAGTCTCTATGGGTCTCAGTTTCTCTATCTGTTAAAAAAAAGTGGTAGTGGGGCGTAGGGGCGGGGGTGGTCGGACTAGATAATCTTTGCCTCTTCTAGCCCCAAATCTATGAACCTAGGAACTTGTGAGGTTTTAAGTACTACAGTTCTATTGTGGAAACAATTTACTCTGCTGCCATCTCCTGGACATCCTGTTTCATTACACCACAGGCACAAAAAGTGCAGTGCGCTTGAACAACAGTCCCACAGAAAAGGCATTCAACCAAAGCAAGAAGGTACAGGACTGTCTATAGCCGACCCTAAGGTGAGTGATGGAGGCAGGCCGACAGAGAGAGACCTAGACCAGGAAGCATGCGTCAAGTGGACAAGAAAGCAGGTGGGGGAAACCAGTACTCTTTATCTTGGGGGGCTGAGACCCCATGTACTCCATAATGTTATTACTACGAACATTTGGCCAACATTCCTCTGGGAATGATTGTTGTGATGTGACTGCAGCAGCCAAGACTAGCACTTCCTCTCCAAAGAGACAGATACAGGGAAGAAGCAACCATTTTGGGAATGGGTACGCTTGATTTTACACCGTTTACTTTCTGTTTTATTTTGTTTTTAGTAAATGCTATCTATCTGCTTTGGTTGGGAGTGGGGCGTAAATAGAGAATAAACAGTACTGTAATAATTTTTCAAATTAAGAAGTGCCAACCATTTTTATTGCACTTCTTCAAGCCAATATTGCTCTTTGCCAAGTATCACTGCCAGGTGGCACTGTAGAAAAGGGTTGAGGGATGGAAGTTAGCTGGACAGCTCCAAGCTCCCCAGAAACACTCACCTCTTGCTTGGGGAACGTTCCTCGGGCGGAAGCACCTGAAACATCACATATCTGCTTAATTTTACCAACTGGAGAATTCTTATTTCTTTCTTGAAAATGCAGCCTATTAAAGTGAAAAGGACCAAGAGAACAATTTAAACAGTGACAGCAAAATGAGAAAGACAAGCAACTTTGAAAGAATTAGGAACTCTGTTCAATGTAATGACCAACCATGATTCCAGAGGACTCGTGAGGAAACATGCTATGTGCCTCCTGATAGAAGTGAAAGCCTCAAATGTGAGATATAAAATATATATATATTACACACATATCTCTATATACATATATGCATCTATCTATATCTATATCTATATATACACACACATACATGTGACATGGTCAATAGGCCAACTGCTTGACTATACATATTTATAGCAAGGGTTTTGTTTTTCTTTCATTTGTGAGGAGAGGTTTGGAATGGGAAAAGGAGAGAAGTTATATTCTTGCTGATTTTAAAAAATAAAATATAATTTAAAAAAGAAAAAACAGCACATCTGATCAGACAAAATATACATATATATGTGTGTGAACATATACATGTTATTTCCCTTAATATAATGTAAACTCCTTGAGAGGAAGTAATGTTTCACTTTGGTTTTTGTAAGCCTAACATCTAGCACAGAACATAAAAGCATTTAATAAATCCTTGTGGATTGAATGATTGAGAATAAAGTCAGATTTTGCTAGAAGGCTAGAGCTAGTAGTGATCCAGAGGTGATTCGTGTAAAGGAGAATCTGCCTCAAGAAACAATGGGTCTCTATGGGATGGCTAATGCCCTGGAATCAGAGGTACCTGAGTTCAAATCCAGCATCAGACACTTAATACAAAAACTAGCCAGTGTGACCTTCTACAAGTCATTTAACCCCAATTGCTCTACCTCCCCCCCCAAAGAAAAAAAAAGACAATGGATCTCTCCTTGAATTGTTGACAATTCCCAGTTCTGTCTTTGCTGGAATGGCAAGCTGGGTGGATGGAGCTAGGTCATTGACACCAAAATTTCATATTCATTCCTTGACCCAGACAGACTATAAATGTTCCTTAAAAAAAAAAAACAACACTATCACCCAAACCAAACCATCGACGAGCTCTATCAATTGGTCCTTTTCTTCTTTAATTTGTATTAATATCTTTTTTGCGTTTGTATCACCTTCGTGTCTGAATGTGTCCCTCCCTTACCCAGAGGACCACCCCTTGTAACAAAGAATTAAAAAGAAAGAAAAAAGTCAGTTCTTAAAAATGAATATGAAAACGGGGTCTAAGAGTATGTGTGGTGTTAGTTCCCCACCTCTTAAACGAAGGGAGGGAAGTGAACCTTCTCACCTCGCCTTCAGAACCCAGCTTGGTCATTATAATTAGATGGACTCAGCTGCTTTTTGGATTGTTTTCCGTTTACATTGTTGTGTATGCTGCTTTCCTGATGCTTATTTTACTTTGTACTAGTTTGTCTTTCCAGATTTCTCTGTTCACATTATATTGATTGTCTCATTACTTTTAAGCACCATAATTTATTTAACCATTCTCCTATGGATGGTACCTACTTTGTTCCCAGTTCCTTGTTGCTATACACACACTTGGGGGGGGGTTGGGGGACGGGAGGAGAGAAACAGAGAGAGAGACCAAGAGAGAGACACAGAGAGAAAGAGAGAGGGAAGAGAGAGAGAGAGAGAGAGAGAGAGAGAGAGACAGAGAGACAGAGAGAGACAGAGACAGAGACAGAGAGAGACAGAGAGAGAGAGAGAGAGAGAGAGAGACAGAGATAGAGACAGAGACAGAGACAGAGAGACAGAGACAGAGACAGAGCCAGACAGAGACAGAGACAGAGAGACCCAGAGAGACAGAGACAGACAGACAGAGACAGAGAGACAGAGACACAGAGAGAGGCAGAGAGAGAAGAGACAGAGAGACGGAAATAGAGAGAGACCGAGAGAGAGAGACAGAGAGAAAGACAGAGGGGAAGAGAAAAAGAGAGGAGAGAAAGAGGTTCCTGTAAATATTTTGGTCTATTTTTTTCTTGGTCAATTGCTTTTTTTTTACAGCAAGAGCAGCAGCAGGGGGCGCTAGCGCCCTGCTGGGTAGTCTACTTAGCAGGAGGGCTGTGTGATCCCATGTTTTCAGTTTTTTTGTCTCTTCTGCACATCTAATTCCATCAGGACTCAGTATCCTTCTAATAAAAATATCCATTTCCTCTCAAGTTTTTCTCTTTTCTTCCCCTCCCCCTCCCCCCTTGTAAAACAATCAAATGATCTGCCTGAAAAGAAGGGACGACACAGCTGTCTTTCCCTACCTGTCTGGTCCATCACTTGATGGAGCTGTCAGTCACGACAGCAATAGAACATCTGTTCAGAGTTGTGGCACAGTACATAGAGCATTGGGTCTGGAGTCTGGATAACCTGAGTTCAAATGTGGCCTCAGATACTAACTGTGTAACCCTGGGTATGTTCCTTAACCTCTGTTTGCCTCAGTTTCCCCAACTGTAAAATGAGGATGATAATAGCACCTACTTCCCTGGGTTGTTGAGAGGATTAAATAATACTTGTAAAGTACTTGGCATGGTGCCTGGCACATAGAGGGTACTTAATAAATGCTTGTCCACCCCTTTTCTCCTTATTTCAAGCCTCCTCCCTTCATTTTCTTCACTAACTTATCTTGTGGGAAACATTTTTTATTTATATAAAAGTTTTAATTAACTCAGTGAAAATAGGAATTACAACAGGCAGTGAAGTACAGTGAAAAGAGCACTGAATTTGTAGTCAAAGATCTCAGGCTTCAATCCTGGCACCTGGGTGACTTGTCGAGTCATTTCTCATCAAATCTCAATTTGCTACGACAAACCTGGTCCTTCTCAATAAGAAGCCAGAGTCATCAGGGTGACTAGACCTGTGATAGCTCCTGAGATTCCCTGGAGAGCTGAATATTGTTTGTACTAATCTTTCACAGAACTCCCTAGACTGGGTGGTCATAACTCTGTGTGTGTGTGTGTGTGTGTGTGTGTGTGTGTGTGTGTGAGAGAGAGAGAGAGAGAGAGAGAGAGAGAGAGAGAGAAAGAGAGAGAGAGAGACAGAGAGAGACAGAGACAGAGACAGAGAGAGACAGAGAGAGAGAGATGGAATCTGTGAGCAGTCTGGTGAAATCTATGGATTGTTTCTTAGAGTAATGCTTTTTAATGCATAAAATAAAATGCATAGAATTAGAAATGTAATTATTAAAAATTATTTTTAAAATTTTAATTAAATTATTTATTTTTAGTTTTCAACATTCACTTCCTTAAGTTTTCAATTTTCTCCCTCTCCCTCCCTACTCCTTCCCCAAAATGGCTTGCAATCTGATATGGGCTCTACACATACATTCCTATTAAACAAATTTTCACATTAGTCATGTTGCATAGAAGAATTATAATGAATGGGAAAAACTATGAGAAAGAAAAAAACCAAAATAAAACAAAATTTAAAAAATAGCCTTTTTGCATTTTGACTTCACAGCTCTCTCTGGATGTGGCTGGTATTTTCCATCATGTGTCCTTTGGAATTGTTTTAGGTCCTTACATTGCTGAGAAGGGCTAAGTCTATCAAAATCAGTCCTTGAGCACTATGGCTGTTACTGTGTACAATGTTTTCCTGATTTTCTTCCCCTCATTCAACATCAGTTCATATAAGTCTTTCCAGGTTTCTCTGAAGTCTGCCTGTTCATCATTTCTTATAGCACAATAGTATTCTATTATGTTCACATACCACAACTTGTTTAGCCATTCCCCAACTGATGGGCATCCCCTTGATTTCCTCAAAAAAAATTTGTTTGTAGACACCTTGTTAAGTACCTTTCCCCCCACAGCAATCTGACACTTATTTTTAGATAAGCCTCTCAAATAGAAGACAAAATTCAAAAGGGAGAGTGGAAGCCATTTGTTCCTAATCAATTCTTTGAAATGAATTAAGGAATGGAACAAACTATACCTGTTTGTAGGGAAGATGGAGACCCAGGATGTACCATTTTTCCAACCTTTTGCCAGACTTGGGGGTTTTTTGGTTGTTGTTTTTTTTTTTTTGAGGCAATCTGGGTTAAGTGATTTACCCAGAGTCATACGTCTGAGGCTGGTATTGAACTGAAGTTCGCCAGGTTCCAGGACCAGGGCTCAAAGACTATTTTCCAGAGCAGAATTGTTTTTGTTTGTTTTCCCAACTTGAAATAGTATGTGTGCCCAAGTGCTGCCCTATTGTTTCTTCCTAGGTTAAAACTTGAGCACCAGGGCATTTGATTCTCTTGCCATGGTGTTAAGCCTTGTCTTATTGGGTTGCTCTGTGGTTCTATAAATGGCTTGATGGATTTCTCAACCTTGTGATATAAAATGAGAGGATTCTGCTCCTACTACCTTTGCTAATGAGGTTGGGAGGGAGGGGAGCTGAAGGACATGGAGGTTCAGAGCAAGCCCCTAGTCCCAGTTTAGATATCATTCAGTCGGTACACCAGTATTAAATGTCTGCTATGTTCCAAGTATTGTCCTAAGTGCTGGTGATAGAGAAGTGGAAAATCTGTTTACATGGGATGTGGGCTTATTTTTCCCAGACCTTAATCTCTATGATTCCTAAGAAGAATTATGGGAGGTGGGTGCAGCTGCAAGGAGGTTAGACCCAGTCCTGGCAAAGGTTGATAGGCCTGGAGCATCCTAGGAGAAATGCCAGAGGGCAGGTATTGTTTTGGCAGGTCTTTGGAACTCTGTATGTCAGGGGTAAGAGAGAATCATGAGTGTGAGGTTCAGGGCCAGGCCTTAGTCCTGACCTGGGTACTGGTAAGAGTGGAAAGGGCTTCCTCCATTTGGGGCACAAGATTCTTGCCCTCAGTCCTTACTGGGGTAGAAGGGATTGGGAGAGGTGTAGGTTCAGCCCTCATCAGTAGTTCATGGCTGGACATTTCTTGATGCAGAGAATTGCCTAGGGGTAAGGTGGATGCTTGGGAAGTGGTAGAAAATGAACCACAGAAGCAAGATATAGTTTAAGCAAGTCATTAAGTTTACTCAGCACATATTCAGAGTCAAGAGGGGATTTCTGAGGCAAGGAGCATCAGGTAAAGAGGAGCAAAGAGTCACCAGGTGGAAAGTGATTATGATGGAGTTAAGGTTTGGAGGGGCCTTATTTGGGGCTTTTCCTGCTAAATACTGGCCGTTCATAGACAGAATGTGCCTGCTAGGAGCTGTGCTAAGTGCTAGTATAAGCTGGTGGTTTTTCAGGAAAGAGAGCTGCTGGGACCCTGGGGGTAGTTGATAAGGCCAGCCAAGCCTGGGCCTCAGCATGCTGATCAGGCAACTGGAAGGTGGCAAAGAGAGATTCTGACAGCCCCAGGGCTGGGTTATGGCCCCCAGCCAGATAAGCTCATCAGAGGTCACTATAGAAAGGTGGCATGGAATACCTGGGGGTAGAGAAACTCCAAAGCCAGGGAGACCTGGGTTCAAGTTTGGCTCAGTGCCCCAGGCTCAATGAAACGATACATCATCAAAAAGTATCAGCATCCTCTATGTCAGTGGACAGAGCTCCCATACCTGGTGCTCCCTACGCCAGGTCTGAGAAGTCCGCACCCAGCATGTTTTGCTTATGTTGTCTTAGCCAGAGCAGACAGCCCCAAACTGTGCCTGTGCATCTCCTGATTGGCAAGTGTTCTAATGACGTCTGTGTTGCTCCATGTTGTGTATTCTAGAATCAGGGAGCCTGGGGCCTTTGAGTGACTGTGTGGAAGAAATAGTACATGTTTCTCTGTATATATTTGCCTAAATAAATGGCCTGACAGGATTTATGTGAGTGGGCCAACATCATTCTTGGCTCACCTTTGATTCCCCAGGACGTGTCAGCCATCTCCCCCCACGCCACACTACATTAGTACATTCAAAGAAATTTAAGAATTCAGAGGGAGTTCTGTGAAAGTAAGACAAACTTCTCAAATATATTACTGTTGGTCACAAGACCAAATTGATCACAAGATCTATTTTCCTAATTTTTCTCCATAAGGGAAGATTTTTTAAAGATGTCCATATGTTTTTAAGCATTGATAGTTTGCTTTGAAAAGAACAAAAGAAAAGAAAGTCATGATAACAAAAAAAATCAGTCATATAGAGGCATAGATTTAGAGCAAGGCTTTTTAACCTGAGGTACACGAGCTTATTTTGTCTTTTTGTTGTTGTTATTGTTGTTGTTTTGAAAGGGGGAAGGCAGGGCATTTGGGGTTAAGTGACTTGCCCAAGGTCATACAGCTAGTAAGTGTGAAGTGTCTGAGGCTGGATTTGAACTCAGATCCTCCTAACTCCAGGGCCAATGCTCTATTCACTCTTCTACTTACATACCTCCTTAACTGCCACTTGTTTTGTCTAAAAGAACATTTTGATAGCTGCATTTAAATAAGTTTTCTTTGTAATTCTGTTGTATTTTTATCTTATACATTAAAAAGAATGATTCTGGAAAGAGTCTGTAGGTTTTCTCAGATTGTACACACACAAAAGGGTTAAGGAAGTTAGAAGCCTGCTAGTCATTTTACAGATAGGGAAAACAGAACTCAGTGAAGTCATAGGATAATAGAATGAGAGCTGAGAAGATGGAGTGGCTGCTCCAGAGTCACCCAGGGCTGGCTGTTGTCCTTCATTCTCTAAGAGGACCAAAAAGACATTACCATGCTAAAGTCAAGTTCCAGCGTGTCCAATGTGGCTGATCAGACCAACATGAGCTCAGAAAGCCCTACCATACGTCAGGCACAAATAATCTGAGTGAACATTTGGGGTGGATTCTCCAAATCTAGAGTAGCAAAGGGAGGTGTGGACCTGGGTGTCCCCTGAAGATAAATTAGTGCACACAGCGCCAGGCCTGGAGTCAGGAAAATGCATCTTCCCAAATTCGAATCTGGCCTCAAACTTTGACTAGTTGTGTAACCCTGGGCAAGTCACTTAACCCTGCTTGCCTCAGTTTCCTCATCTATAAAATGTGCTGGAGAAGGAAATGGCAAAGCAGTCCAGAATCTCTGCCAAGAAAACCCAAATGGAGTCACGAAGATTGAACAGGACTGAACTGACTGAATAACAAAATATGCAAAGTGAAGTGAGCAGAACTAGGAGAACAATTTACACAGTAACAGTCCTGCAAAGACAGCTTTAAAAGACTTAGGAACTCTGATCCACAGAATGAACAACCACAATTCCAGAGGACTTGTGATAAAACCTGCTACATACTTCCTGTAGACATACCTTACACACACATGTGATATAACATATAAATACGTAACAGATGTAACAATTATACATGCAACTGTGTGATATGTATGTACACGTATGTGTATATGACAAGACCAATGTAGGTGTTCATTTTGCCTTGGCTATACATGATTTTAATGGATTCTGTTTTTCTGATTATTTTATTGGGGAAGGTAGAGAGGGGAACATTGGACGGAGAAAAATGTGGCCCTAAAAGTGAAAAAGAATTTTTAAAAAATACTTCGGGTATATCCTTAGATTTAATAAAACCAAAAAAATAAAGTATTAGTATTTTTTTCTTTTTTAATATAAAATTTTTGTTTTCTTATTTACATCATTCATTTCCATGAGATTTTTGAGTTACAAATTTTCTCCCCATCTTTCCCCTACCCCAACCCCAAAACAGCGATCCCACTGTGTAGCCCCTCCCCCAATCTGCTCTCTAACTTTCTAGTAGGGCAGGGAGGGTCTCTGTACCCCAGCCCCTATATATCTTAATTCCTACTTGCATGTATTACAGAGCTTTAAATTCTAGATTCTTTCGATTCCTCCCTAGTCACTCACCGCCACTGGAAGGACAAGCAATTCAATACAGGTTGTACATGTAATTACATAGGACATCTTCACAGTGGACATATTGTGACAGTCTGATCATATGTCCCTCCTTCCTATCCTGCCCCCCTCCTTGTTCTGTTCTCTACCCTGTCCCTGTCCCTTTACTGAAGT
>JAQQSW010009576.1:0-13201 GCA_028646575.1 Pseudocheirus occidentalis
TGACTTTCTAGCTCTGTGGAACTTTGCTTCCAGAAGGTAGAGCTTTGTCCCAAATCACTGGGTTTTTCAAAGCTGCCAGAGCACTCTATCAGGAGGCCACCATCTCTGCAGGCCCCACTGGGTTTGGCTCACTGGCCACACACCTCAGTTTCATCACCCAAGACCACAATCCTTATCCAGACAGCTTACAAGAAGAACATTGAGACTCTGTATGATCACTTGCCCCACCCTCCTGCAATCTGCAGGCACTGAGGTCTGAAGCAGCCATGTAGAGGCAGCTTCATGGCTGCTGCTTTTGCTGCTTTCTTGCCCTGGGGGCAATTGTCCAGATTTGCTTTTTTCCCCCAATTTAGACAGGTTCCACTGACCTTTTACTTTGTCCTTCATTCTTAGGGTTGATAATTCTGGAAACTGCCACAGCTGCCACTGATCCACTCTTCTGAATTCTCCAGCCATGGCATGGCTTGTCCTGGTGTTCCTGGAGCTGAAGTCATGACTCATCTTGGCTACCAGCAAGCTGGGAATGAGCCCTTCCCATACCGACTGCTGGGCTGCCTTCAGTGGGAGCTTTGTTTCTCTGTACTTTTGTTTGTTCTGAAGCTCTAAAATTTGCTTAGAGTCATATTTTATAGGTATTTGAGGTTGTTATTGGGGGAGCTGCAGAGTTTTTCTCCTTCTACGCTGCCATCTTAGCTCCACTTCCTCCCCCTATATTTTGATTTTCTGTGATAAGTTGTAACATCATGAATCCTGTACCTTGATTTTCTGTGAATGTTTTGCTCTGATTTGTTGTTGAATAAATAGAGAGTTAGCTCTACTATGTAATCAGAACCTTGAAACTGTTCACAGTAGCAGTCCCCTGAAAAGCTGGTTGTGCTTGGCTTTATACCATATAACTTAGTAGTTCATTAATTTATTTTTCACCTAGTGTTTTAGAGCATTATAAAGGTCTGAGATTTCTGGCCATATCATTGATATCTTTCCTTTCTTTAAATATGTTGTATATTAGTCTCTCTATACCTTCACCATCATGTTGCTTCCATCATGTATTTCAATTACTCGGGTCAATCCAAATACCTCCCTTATGATTGTTCTATTTATTGTTATTTCCATGTCCTTAATAGGCACTGCTTGGACTATAATATTAGGATCTTAGTATGGTGTTTTTGCTGTAAAAGACAATAGTTCATTATACTTTTCCCAAAAAATCTTTTCTATTTTCCTTTTGTTTGTAGTTGTCTTTTCATACTTGAATGTGACCAGAATGTCTTTACTTCATTTAATATTTTTGGAAGGTTTCCTTTATTTTGGCTGAAAAAAAAACAGAACCTGCTTTTGTTCTACTTTATCAGATACCACTGCTCATATTAACCTGTTATCCTTCTTTGAAAGATTATACAAAAGTACTTATATCCTAATCAAGTGTTTCTTTTGGCTGTCATTCAATAAGTAAGACAGATGTTTGTTTGCTCATATGCTTTCTGGGCTTTAGTGCTGTTGTTGATGGTGATGATAATTCTTTTGTTCACTTTCCATTTTTAAAATTTTCAGTTACTAATTTAAATAATTCATCATTGCATTCTTTCATTTGTATGAAAAATCTTTGTTTATTACAAATTCTGATATTAGCTCTGACAAGTCATGGGTCTGATTGTACAAAGATATCTGGCTCAGGAATAAGACCCATATCAATAACAATTTTAATGTCCATTAACATAAAATGTATTTTCTTTTTAATAGCATATTTGGTCCTCTCTATATCAAGCACCTGTCAGTCCTTTTCTTTTTGAAGCAAGCAAATGTTCACAATATCAATGTGTGTAACTTATTTTCATAAAAATCTTTAGCTTCTGTCTGACCTACTTGATATATTTCTCCTCAGACTAAACTTTTCGTTTTGCATTGAAGTCATCAACTATCAGTTAATGTTGAATTGATTTTGAGAGTATTCACAAGTTTTTCATAGTAATTCCCTGCCACATCATCCTCAGCAACCAGTGGTGTTATACAAATTTCAAATATTGTTGGAGTGGCACTTTTTGCAAGTATTCATTGTTGGTAGCAAAAACATGATACTCACATATCACAAGAAATAGTTTTTGTTGCCTCTGGAAAATATCATAAAAGTCACTCTACATATTTGTTTTCCCTGTATTTCTAAATCATTCTTTAGTTTATGTATAAAATTCTTCTTTCATCTAGTTTGATTTACAGACAAGTCATTGATACTGAAATGATTCAGCCTTTCTGTTACTATGTTTATACATTGGTCATTGGGCAAAGAACTGACTTTTCAAGTACTACCAATCAAATGTTTTATTGCCAGTTTAGTAGCTAGGATTCTTAATACCATCTGCTTCTTTTCCCACCACTGTAACACCACCCCTAGCAACACAAATAGAAACTACAAAGGATTAGTGAGCATTTTTATTTCTATTTTTCCCATGGGTTGCCATTGACAAAATATTTTTTCATCAGCTATCTAGCCTATTTATAATATAATTCTCTATAGTTAGATAAGCAACTTTCAAGAAAAGAGCTCCAATTTCTTATCAGGGCTATACTCAAAGTCTTTCCAACAAAGTAACATGTACAAATATTTACAATCCATTATTGTAACTTTCAAGAATCTAGGATAACCTCTCTGTCACTATGAGTCATCAAAGTAAAACTTTGTAGAAGATTACAGGTATATAACTGAAACACACTCATATGCACAGAGTTGTTTTATATATATATATATATATATATATATATATATATATATATATAAAACTGATATAGAGAATATATATACATATGTGTGTTATATATATATAACTGATATAGAGAGTACCATATATATACATGTTTACACATGTATATAAATGCACACATATACTCTATGATACCACTATGTATATACACATTATATATTAGTATATATTAAAATCATATCTTTCTATCTATCTCTCCACCTCTCTCTCTATCTGTAATGTCGTGCATGAGTAGCTTCCTGAAAGAATGCTACTGTGAACAGCTTTTAAGTTTCTGATTACACAGTATAGTGCACACTCCATTTATTCCATAACAAATCAAGGTAAACATTCACAACAGAGCATGACATAATATTCAAAACACTACATCTTATCACAGGAAATCACAATATAGTGTCCAAAACAGATTATCACTAAAATAGCTACATAGTTTTCACCAAAGTAGTCACAGAGAACAAAAGAACAATCATCTCATATCCCTAAGGAGGTTTGCCTCTTTACTCATTCGATCATTTCAAAGTACAATAGTCATTCTTCCACTCATGGGGCAATCATAAGTTAACTTAATCAGTCACTTATCTAGCAGTCAGTCACTAAGGATTATTAATCATTAAATACAATCATTAGAAAATTAAACAAACCCTCTACTCCTCAGTCTCTAGTAAACTTCAGTTTCATCATAGTATTCAATATCCTAGGAGAGGCCTTTTCTTCATCTTGACTTGGGGTGGTCTCTCAAATTTCCTGCCTCCCCTTCCATGGTCCCAGCTCCTACCTGAATCCACCAAACAGTCACCTAGATTCAGAGGCAAACAGCTCCCAGGTCCTTGCCCATTCCTCCAGGCAGTTTCTGCTACACACTGAAATTCATAGGGTCCAGCACATCTTGTAACCTTGTAAAGCCAAGCCCCAGTAGATTCCCAAAAGAATGCTGCTGTGAAAAGCTTTTAAGATTCAAATTACACAATAACAGTAAGCCCTCTGTTTATTCCATTACAGATCAAGGTTCAGTACAATATTCACTATATAATATTCTCAAAATTACATCTTATTACAGGAAGTCACAATACAGTGTTCATAACAGCTTAACATTAAAATGGCCACACAGTTTTTACTACAGTGGCCGCAATATTTAGAACAAGGAACAAAAGAAAAATCACCTAGTTTCCCTAAGGGGGAAACCCTTCTCACTTAAAGATTCAATCAATCAATTCACAATATAACAATCTTCCACTCATGGAGCAACCATTAACTTAATCAGTCACTCATCTATCAGTCAGTCACTAAGCTAGATTCTCAATTACTAAATATCTTTAGTTGCTAATACAGTCATTAGAAAACCACACAAACTTTCCACCCTTTGGTGTCCAGCAAGCCTCAGTTTTGTCCAAGGGGTGGTCTTTCCTTCATCTTGATTCTGGGAGGTGTCTCTGATTCCCTGGATTCCCTTCCATGGTTCCAGCTCCCTCCTGAATCTGCCAAACAGTCACCTAGATTCAGAAGCAGACAGCTGCCAGGTTCTCATCCAGTCCTCAGAGGTAGACAGCTGAGGTCCTTGTCCTCAGCAAACCTCAGTTTCGTCCAAGGGGAGGCCTTTTCTTCATCTTGACTCTGGGTGGTCTCTCTAATTCCCTGGATCCCCTTCCATGGTTTCAGCTCCCTCATGAATCTGCCAAACAATCATCTGGATTCAGAAGCAGACAGCTGCCAGGTTCTCGTCCAGTCCTCAGAGGTAGAGAGCTCCCATGTCCTTTTCCAGTTCTCAGGGCAATCTCCGGCACACACTAAAGTTCACAGGGTCCAGCACTTCTCAAACCCTTCACTACTTCTCTTGCCTGGAATTCAAGGACCAGCCAGGCCATGAATAAACAAAGTCTTATCCTGTTCATGGTTCTTCAGTCTTCCAGCAGTTCAATTGGTTCTAGGATCCAGAAGGAATAATGGCCTTCTGGATGGCCTTTACCAGATTCTAGTTTCAGGAAAATTCCAATTCAGTTTTCAGTCAGCTTCCAGATAAATGGGAGAGGAACTTTCTCTCTTTCCCTCCCTCCCTCCCTCCCTCCCTCTCTCTCTCTCTCTCTCTCTCTCTCTCTCTCTCTCTCTCTCTCTCTCTCTCTCTCTCTCTCTCTCTCTTTCTCAGCAGGCTTCGGTCTCCATGAATCTTCCTTCACTGAGGAGCCTCATTCCAAGTCTCTGTCTTTAGAATATTTCTTTATATACAGCACTGCAGCACTGGCCTCCTGTCTCAGCCAATAGCCTTCTTCCAAGTCAACAGGGGAATTCATGCCTTCTCAAAAATGGACAGGGTTCAAACCTTCCATACTTAGCCCTAAGTTACTAGGTGCTACTTAGCCCTAAGTTACTAAGTACTAAGTATCTGATAAACTGATTACAATTATAAACCTTTACAACTTATGTTGCCAGGAACTCAAGGATCAACCAAGCCACAAAGTCTTATCCTAGTCATGCTTCTTCAGTCCTCCAGAAGTTAGGCTGACCCTAGAAACCAGAAAAAATCTCAGACTTCCCAGCAGCCTTCTTGGCAGCAACTTCTGCCTTCAACGGATTCTGGTTTCAAGGAAATCCTCTTTCAGTTTTCAGTCAGCTTCTAGATGCTCACTGAGAGAAACTCTCTCTCCTCTACCAGTAGCCAGCCAGTCAAAAAATTCTGCTTCTCCCTCTCTGGGGCTTTTCTTATATACATCCACACAGCATTGGCTTCCTGTTTCAGCCAAACCTTTCCAGGAGACAGAGTTCTTACCCTCTGCCTCTTTCACAGAGGCTTGACTAAGGGTTAAGTACCTACATACATAGTTCTTCAAATTTAAATTAATTATGATTACACTCTCCTATAGTATTCTCAGTTCCATTTTTCTGATGGAGTTTCCTAATAAATGCAAGTATGAATGCAACTATTCTATAGAATGAGAGAAATCTAAAATTATTGTGCTATGAACAAGAACATTCTCAAGCACTCTTCCATTAGCACATTTAATTCTTTTTCTTTCCAATATGATAAAAATAGGTTTATGTCAAACACCAGCATCGATAAATTTTCACTTAAATGTTCAATTTATGCATGAAACAACAAATTTGGCACCTGTGAAGTTTCATATAAATAGATGTGCATTAAGGTGAGCAGAATAATTTTTGCAATAATATGACTATAAAGAAAATTAACAAAAAATAAATTTGAATTCTGATCAGAGTGATGACTAACCTTTGTTCCAAATGATGTATTCTGAGACATCACTTTTTCACTACTTGAAAGATTTGTGAAAAACTAAAATTTTAGCAATAGTATAGTAGAGGAAAAAGACATTAAAGTTATGAACACTGGCATAGAGAAAGTAAAAAGCTCTCCACTTACAGATGCCAAATCTTTTCTTGTTCATTAAATCGTATTCAGAAAAAAAACCTAACAGACAATATCTTTACAAAGTAGCAGAATGTCTACATCTATATTTATTTCTATCTATATCTTAAATTGCACTATGTCTGTAAACCAGTCACAAAGACCAGGAGGAAATAATAGAATGATAAATCACATTTAAAATAGCTTCAAAATTCTTAGATAACTTGAATAAATTTACAAAAATACATAGAAGATCTAGAAAAGTATAACTGAAGGGCATATCAAAGTATGCCTACCTGTGTGTGGGTCCTCTACTGGACATTCAGAGGTCCTGGATTTGAATCCTGTATCTGGCACTTTCTACCTATGTCCTTTCATATCTCAAGGACACAGTTTCTTTTGCAAGATTAATGAGTTGGACTAGATGATATCTAACGTTGCTTAAAGCTCTAAATTCTTCATGCTATAAGACACAAGAAGCTGTAGCAGAAGAAAAAAGTTGAATTCAGAGCTCTTCTTTTCCAGTCCTTTGTGTTTCCTTCCTGTCTGGTGTGCCATGCTGCAGTGGAACTCATGCTATTTTATGTACATGTCATTGGGAGCAATTAAATACACATATGCACATAGAAACACTTATTTTGGCTTTCAGATAATACAGTTTTGAGTATAACTTCTAGATTCTTGATGCTGATTTTTTAAATAGACACCTGGCATCAACTTTCTGGAAAACCATGTCTCCTTTCCCGTTTCTTTGCCATATTTCTCATTGGTTTTAGTCACCTCAAAACTGACAGAAGGTAAAAATAAAAGCACTTCCAATGATTGTCTTTGTTGTTAGTGAAGGAACAGAAGAGAAAGTTGATTTTTCACAGGCATTTCCTCTCCATTTTCTCAATATTATTTCTTTGGGGGAAATGGAAAATGTGGGAAAAGAGTTCTATTATTATTTCTGCTTATATGGTATATTAATTCCAGGTTGCTTACAAAAATCCTCTTTAGACTACCAAGTAAAGAGAATTCATTTTCAAGACTGCTATTGCACATTAGTCTACCATAACTCAAAATGTGTTAGTGAATTTTATATCCCTGTTTATCTCTTTCTCAGAAGACTGTGGGAGGACAATAGAATTTGCCTCTGATGTTTATAGGTAGTAAGGCATCATTTGTCATACATTTAGATGGCTTTTTGTTGAGAGTAAAAAAAGTATATCTTTCCATAACATGAAGAAAAATATTTTAACCAAAAGAAGTTCTGGGACTGATATTGACCCTTTTTTCATAAATTGTTTTCTTAGAAAGAAACATGCACTTATTATGCTTATAATGTGTATCAGGCAGTGTGCTAAGCACTTTACAAAAATTATTCACACAACAATCCCAGGAGGTAGATGCTATTCTTATTCCCACTTTAAAGGTATGGAAACTGAGGCAGATAGCAATTATGTAACTTGCCCAGGATTAAACAGTTAGGAATTGTTTGAGACTGGATTTAAACTCAGGTTTTCCTGATTCTAGGCCCAGTGTTGCTCTATCTGCTGTATCATTTAACAGGGATAATTGTCACATTAACTATTACATAAGTTTGAAGCAATTTTAAAAGGAAGTTACTCTGCTTTAAAAGTAAAGGCTCTAGAAATTTTTTGGGTCCTTTGCCTTAACCTAACAGAATAAAGAGAGTCCCTACTTATTTTTATTATACTGAATTTCTGAGTATCTTATTTCATTAATAGAAATCACAATACATTTTTTTTATTTTTTTAGATTAGTAAAAACACTTGAATAAAGGTGCATTTTTTCCCATTAAGAATAAAAAAAATAATACTGGTTCAATACAAAAAGATACTGACCTGGCCAAGCAACCCATTTTGTATTATTGTGAGACTGTATTTGGTCTTCTCCATCTCCAGTACCTAAATTTCCATGTGTGTCTCCCTTTGAGATGCAAGGAGTGGTAATGGAAAATTAAAAGCCACTTTCTCAAAAGAAAGTATTAGGAAAAATGGGTTGCTGTGCAACAGATCATTTGCTTCTTAGGAATTATCCTCCAGTTTTATGCAAATCAGCCTGAATGCCAATTTTCTGACTGTTAGCTTCTTGCTCCCCTCTTCTGCCACTGCTCTTCTGCTTATTTCTGTATGATTTTTGCATGGCAGTATCTACCTAATCATAACTGCTTCCTAAACCCTCCTATCATTACTCTCTTTTTGCCCATAATCTCTGGAACTGCAAATTCCTGACTATGTAGCAACAGTCCCTGATTAATACTGTTTCTGGGCCACTTGGAACTGCCATCAAGTCCTTGTTTTCTGCTTAATGGCAGTGGAATCTAAGAAAAGGTTTTCATTCCCTTTTGAATATAAACTGAAGGATATATTGAAAGTTTTTTTTTTCATATCCATTGCTCCAAATTATGGCCCCAATTTACTCATGTCTACATTTCTGGGATTAGAAGCCAATTACTCTAGTTAAACCAGTTTTTCCTCATAGAAATGTTAATACTTCTGCTAGAGATATCAAATTCTTTCCAACAACTACAAGAATGAGACACCTAATAAATACATTTTGATAAACTGATGAAGAAAAGAACATGATTGTCACCTTGCTTGAGAAAGGTAGAGTGGGGGTGCCTGATCCAACAGAAAGAGCAGTAATAGTGGAGTAGAGGGGAGAAAGGCAAGAGTTGTGCCACAATACAAAATCAATGAAACAATGAAGCAAATTTTATTAAGAACCCATTATGAGTCATACATTGTGCTAAAGAGAAGAGTAATAAAAAGGAAATCTGGAAAAACAAATTTCAACCACTTCACAGTCTTTCCTTGGTTTAGCCTATTTATAATCTAGTTCACCATTCTTTGCAAACACCTTTAAGTGTATTCAAATTCTAAATTAGTTTCTCCTACCAGAAACATTGCTTGTGATTCTATTTTATCATTTTCCATTTGTTTTGAAAATTGTCTCTTCCCAGTTCTCTGCCTCTCTACTAAGTTCTTTTATTTGCCTTTGAATGTCACACGAATACTTTCAGTGCCCTTTCAACAGTCCTTTGGATGCTCCCAGTCAAACCTTTCTTGACAGAGAGGCAAAGACAGAGTCTTAAGAAAATAATGATTTAAAAATTTTTTTATTTATTTAATAACTTATCTGTCAAGTAATAGAGTGTTTCTCCCCCCACACACACACATTTTCTAGATTCAAGGCACAACTTACTATTGAAACAGTAAATACCGTTACTTCCAATGTTCAGTACTGTATTACAAAGTTAATGTTTTTAAATGTAGTTGCTTGTTTATTGATTCTAGGCAGTGACCTTCAAATTTCTCTTTTAAAGTGTTATTTGCTCTTTAATATTAATTTGAATAAAATCATAGATTGAGTGTATTTGCTTAAATGCATTATGCATAAAAAAGATGTTTTATTTACCACAGGGGAGCTTATCTTTATATGACAATGCTTTAATCTTAATAAACACTGTGTACCTTTCTTATACAATTGTAATGGAAGATAAAACAGGCATGGAGAAAAAAGAAGTACACTGTTACTTTGTCTTCAAATGAGGCCAAGGTTGTGACACAAGATCAAACAATCATGGAAATGTAATAATTCTGTTAACATTATGGATTTAAGTTTTTTGTGTCCCTAAACTTAGTGGTTTTGTAAGTAACAATATCTCGAATAAATAAATAAATAAATATATATATACACCCGTTTATTCTTACAAATAATTTTACAAACATCATCCCATTTGATTGCCAATGGGAATTCCAAAAGGGCACAGACAGTGTTTTTGTCTTTCTTTTTATCCTTAGAGCACAGTGGTTCTCAAACTTCCTAATGCTATGACCCTTTAATACAGTTCCTCATGTTGTGGTGACACCCAACCATAAAATTATTTTAGTTGCTACTTCATAACTGTAATTTTTCTGCTGCTATGAATCATAATGTAAATATCTCATATGCAGGGTGTATTTTCATTGTTACAAATTGAACATAACCCACAAGTTGAGAACCGCTGGCTTAGTACAACACCTGGAACATTTTAAAGGTTTGATAAATACTTTTTGTCTGGCTGATCCTCACCAAACAAAAAAATGAGCAAAGAAGACTTTAGTTTCTGTGACTACCACCATTTTGTAGAAGTGCACACTGAGGCACGGATGAATTCATGGGAATCATAGAATTCCAGAGTGGGCAGAAGCCTTAGAAATAATTTACTCCAACTGGAGTTTAATAAAATCCCATCTACACTTAACTCCACAGATGTTCACCCAATTCCATATAAATTTAGATACTGGAACATTCATGGAGTTTATGTTGAATATTTTGTTTATACTGAATATTTTGCCTTTACTTTTACAAGATATTTTATTGTTACATTATTAACATGTTCTTTTTAAAAAATAATCTCAACCATTACTTACATGATTAAGAAATATTTACTTCATAGATGTGAAAAGTATCATATTTCATTCCCCTCTAGTTTTATTTTAGAATGACATTTTGTTTTATTTATATCATTCCTTATTTTGGAATTTTTGTGGTATTGTGATATATGCTGGTCTAAATCAATTTTTTTTTCTGGCAACTTGCTTTCCAGTTCCCCAGTAGTTCCTATCAGAGACTCTCTTCAAGTAACTTGCATTCTTGGACTTATTTAATATTAATCTTCTGAAGAAACCTGTCACAATACAAGAGGACCTTGTCACAACAAGTCAAAGGACTATATTTTCTACAATCCCCTCTAACTTCTAAGGAATAGAAAAAAAGAATACTTGTCACAAGTAGAAAGCAATTATACATATCTCTACAGAACAAGAACAAATAAGAAGCCATCTAATGTAGCATCTTTCTTAATTAATAGTGGTGAATGTTAAGCCATACTACTTCATAACCTTACCTCACCTCATTGCATAATGAACAAACTGACACAAGGGTTTATCTTTTAAGAGGGATTCCAAGACGCTGCAGTCTCTACTGGCTTGCACCACTACTGCCCTTACCCTGGCCTTGTATTGCAACATGTAATAGCCCTCAACTTTTTTTTTCAGCCATGTACTGAGGATTGGGAGAATGGTAAAAATGAAAATGCATTCTTCCTCTGACAACCCGGATATCAAAGCCAGCATATAATGCGCCCTTAACACCCACTCTATCTTCCCCAAAATCTGTAAATGTGAGAAAAATCAGTTAAACACACATGAAGAATTAAAGAATAGAAGGGGATGATGCATTTGACTAGAGGGATGGACTTGAAGTCAAGGGTCTTGGCAAACAATTTTGCCTACTCATTATCACATGGAAGTTACTTGTGGTGGGGAATGAAGCCAACAAAAAGCAAATTCCCTAAAATGGGTCCAGGTTGATACAGCATTAAAATCCAGCCCCTACAATTAACCCATCATCAAAGAGAAAGAAATTAGACAATGAATGATAGGGGAACAAAAGGACAAGAGACTAAAACTACCCATGATCTCAAGAAGAAGAAAATTCATTTAAAAACTCATGCAAGAAAAAGTTACTAACAAAGAGGATATTATAAGTACCAAAACTCCAAATGATGCACATATTGCTAAATACATTTCTAAAATATTTCTAAGTAAATTTCTAAAAAAGAAAACATTTCTAAAAAAGTTACAAGTAAAAGGATGTTGAGCCAAAATGTTGGGAAACACAGAATAGTACAAGAGAAATCAGAAGCCTGGAAGAACAATTTAGATGAGAACAAATGGCAGGATTTTTGTCTTACAAAGGACAAACAATGAGTAGAATAGAAAAACTTGGCTCCATGGTGGTTAGTCTCTCCAAAGAAGCAAAAGAAAGAACAAAAATATGGAGACAAATACATTGAAGAGAAGGTCAGTCTCAAAGAAGATAAACAAAGAAACTGACATTAAAGGAAATGTATCATAGTGATACAGGGAAATTATGCTGATTTTGAAGAATAGTTTCATAGAAAAAAAAATTTAGGTTCAAACACAGTCCAAAAGAATGGGACAAATCAAAAACCCTAAAAAATATAATTCAAGAATAATACAAGAACTCATAAATATAGAAAACAAAAAAAAATCAAAAGATTGTTTGGAAGGTTGGTGGGGAGGGGAAGGAGGGGGGACAAAATGAACAAACAAGAACGTAGTTTTAAAAATCAAAGGCACCAAAAGGCTATAAAAATGTAAATACCTTTATACCCGGTAAGATCTCTTCTGGATCTGTATCTAAAAGAAATCATACAAATGAGAAAATGACCAAAATCCACAAAAATATTTATAGCAGCTCTTTTTGTGGTGCCCAAGAAATGGAAACTGAGGGGGTGCCCATCAACTGGGGAATGGCTGAACAAATTGTGCTATATGAATGTCATGGAATACCATTATTCTCTAAGAAATGATGAGCATATGGATTTCAGAAAAATCTTGGAAAGACTTGAATGAACTGATGCTGAGAGAAGTGAGCAGAACCAGGAGAACATTGTGGACAGTAGTAGCCACAATGTGCATTAAGTGGCAACTCTTCCGAACAATGCAAGGATCCAAGACAATTCCAAAGGACTCATGATGGAAAATGCTTTCCACATCCAAAAAAACAACTAGAGTCTGAATGCAGATTGAAGCATATTATTCTCTCCCTCCCTCCCTCTCTGTCTCTCTCTGTCTCTCTCTGTCTCTCTGTCTCTCTGTCTCTCTCTCTCTCTCTCTGTTTGTTTCTTCTTTCTTCTGGTTTCTCCAATTGGTTCTCAGTACTCTTTTCAATATGACTAATATGAAAATAGTTTCAATATGAATGTATATGTAGAACCTATATCAAAATACACACCATATTAGGGTGTGGGTAGGGGAGAAATGGGGAGAAAATTTTGAAGTCAAAATCTCATGGAAGTGAATGTTGAAAACTAAACAAAAACAATTTGTAATAAAAAATAAAAGAACATAGTATTTAAATTCTAAATTTAAACAATTTTGTTAAACAACTTTTAACAATATGTTAAACATAAGAATTTTAATAATAAACAGCAAATTATGTAGGTGATCACAATAAAACCTTAAAATATTTTTTAAAAATCCAAATAAATGGGGGGCGGAGCCAAGATGGC
>JAQQSW010009577.1:0-13200 GCA_028646575.1 Pseudocheirus occidentalis
CCTTCTTTCCTTCCTTCCTTCCTTCTTTCCTTCCTTCCTTCCTTCTTTCCTTCCTTCCTTCCTTTTTTCCTTGCTTCTTTATTTTGGATTGAAAATTTTAGCACTAAGAAAATCCTAAGAACATTCATACAATGAAATTATGTGTATAGAAAGAAGAAATAAGTCTTTCTCAAGAGTCTCAATTTTTTTTGAGTTTTTGAAGTTTGGGGGTTGTTAAAATTCTTGGTACCTCATGGAAAAGGAAAGAAAGAAAAGAGTTTGAAAGAAAGACTGGGAGAGAGAGGAAAAGCCAGAAACACACACACATACACACACACACACACACTCTTCTGGGAAAGAGATACCTTACTTTTACTCTGTAGTTTTTTTATTCTCTTCAATACCCACAGAAGCTTTTCTGTTCCAACAAAGATCTGCTTTAGGGAAGAGGTTCACATTTCTTGGTACTTTAGATCCTCTGGATAAGGTCAGAAGAGAAGAGGAGGAATATCAGAAAAAAAGAAAGAAGGAAAGAAGGAAAGAATGAAAGAGGGGAAGGAAGAAAGAAAGAAGAAAGGAAGGAAGGAAAAAGAAAGGAGAAAGAAAGACAGGAAAAAAGAAAGGAGAAAGGAAGAAAAGAAGGAAGAAAAAAAATTGATTTTGTCCAGCTTTTTGCTCTGGTTCTTTTCAATATTGTATTTTTCCTGATTTCATTTTTCCTGCATTTCTTCTTCCTTTTGAATTGTTTTCATCTTGATGCTCTACAATTCCTTTCAGAGTTGAGAAAAGGGTTGGGCTGAGGTTTTGCTCTGATTTATACTTCTCCCTGGATATCTGCTGAGATCTATTATTTTTAACTGCCAGTCACTTAGAGTTCTCTTTCTTGAATAAGACTTAAGGAACATCAGAAAACATTCATTCTGCTTTCATATTGTTTTTTTTTAATCTAGGAGGACAAATTCTGCCTTATGCATGATCCCATGGATATGCTAGCAATTAGGCCAGGGTACCTCATAATCACACTAAATGCATAATAAGTTGCCCCACTCAAACAAGATAGGAACCTCAATGGCATGTATATTTATTCAAAGCTTTAACATGAGAGATCTGTATGAATGTTTGTGTACACGTGTGCATATGAACACATGTACTGAAACACAGTTAAGTTCTGCATCCTTGAAATAATTAGAAATAGTAGATTTTTTATCTAGCAATTCAGTGGTCTGCTTGTGGATGTCAAATTTTCTTCATGAATATGTGACAGAATATGTGACTCAAGGGATATGATGCTTAGTATCAAATGTATACTTTTATTTTATGGATCTGTGATTTCTTCAGTGTGGAAAGTGGGAAGGAAACATGCATTTATAAAATGCTTAATATGTGCCAGACACTGTGAAGTACTTAACAAATATTCTTGCGCTTGATCCATACAATGACCCTTACAATGAGAAGAAGGTACTATTACTATGTCCATTGAGTTGAAGAAGCAAGAGGTTAAGTGATTTAAGGGTCACATAGCTAGTAAGAGTCTGAGGTCAAATTTGAATTCAGCTCTTCCTTACTGCAGGTTCAGTGCTATATCCATAGTGCCATCAAGCTGACTTTACTAGGAAGACACCCCCCCCAGCCCCCAGGAGGATTATAAAACCTGTGTGATTTAGATAATAGTCTTTTAGAATCATTGTGACATTTTCTGATCCCCTCAACTTCCAGGGTCTTTTGCAAACAACCTTATATTTAATTACTTTGTATTTATTTGAATTTATTCTCTTTATATACATATATATATATAATATATTCTATAAATATCTATATCTTTTTTGTCATTTTCATTGGAATCCAAGTTGTTTTGTAATTATGGACTATTTCATTTATTGTATCCTCAAAACCTAGTAGAGAGCCTGCTACATACAAGGTACTTAATAAATGATAATTGGTTGATTAATTTAAAACTTTTGCCAGTTTGAGATTAAACTGGTGATGAGTTTCTCTGACCTATGTTAGGCTGGGCCTTGAATGAATGATAAATAGTCTGTATCCAGACCTGTATTCTTTTTTTTCTTTTTGGAGGGGGGAAGGCAGGGCAATTGGGGTTGTGACTTGCTCCCTGAGGATGGATTTGAACTCATGTCCTCCTGACTCCAGGGCCGGTGCTCTATTCACTGTGCTACCTAGCCACCTCCAGACCTATATTCTGAGGCTTTTTTTTCCAGTGGGTTATGACCTTTTAGAGATTGCATTTTGCTGTCATGTCTTTCAAAATCCATGATTACATTGATGCTGTTATATATGATATAGATTTATGTGTATGAGTATTTATGGATTAATCAATCAATAAATATGTAGCAAGTACCTATTAAGTGTCAGGCCTTGTGCTGGACCCTGGGAATGCAAAGGCAACAGTGAATCAGTCCCTTAGTCAAAAGGATCCTATATGCTATGGAGGAGAAATATATATGTATATATGTATGCATGTATTGATGCAGGTACACATGTATGTATATATGTTTAGGGATTTTTGTAAGGCACAAGACTCTAAGGAGATTAGGGAAGGCATAAGTGACATTTAACACAATACATGTATATATTATATATAAATATGTATTTATATTTATAAGTATAAATTCTGTATAAACACACATATATGTATGTGTGAGTGTGTGTTTTTTCTTTGTTTGACTATTTCTATGATTTAGACTAGATGAATGTAGGTAGTTCATGATGAAATCTTGTTATTCCAATGTAAATCAGTGTCTTGTCAGGAGCTATAGTCTTAGCCATTTGTCTGGGGCATTGAGGATGATGTGCCCAGGTTCACCCAGTCAGGATATGTATGGGATAAAACTTGAACTTGGGGCTTCCTGACTCCAAGACCATCTCTCTCTGCTATGCCAGACTCTTAATAGTGTTTGTCCATAGCAAATATATTGCATTTTTTGCATGCAATAATTTTGCCAATATTTGTCATGATGCTTTACAGTCTACAAAGCTCTGTTCTCCCCTTCTCATAACACACTGTGATTCAGGTAAAGAGATAACATTGATAAGAAAGACTATAGCAAAAGCAGCAGTTTTGACCATTATCATCCTTTGCCCATAAAATGGAACTCTCACAGGTGCATGAACACGACCAAACAAACTAATCATTGACCAACAATGAATGACACATGAAGTCTGGTTTCCTGCTGACATGTGAACTTGTGTTTATTTGCAGTTCTGTCTTTTAGCTTTAGGGATGAACCGCTCCAGTCATCCTTGAAAGCAGCATACCAGCAGGTTCCTCAGTCACAGCTATTTCCCAGATGTCTACAAGGATATTGCATTGTTTGGGATTGATTCTTTTTTAGCTTGTCTTTTAAGCATTCCAGCTGAGTGCCCAAAGTATGACTAACTTCTTTCTAGTACCCAGAAGGAGACTGGGTTTTTGACTTTGGCTCATGGGGCTGTGTGCCATCACGTTCTGTGTAAATGACAATGCCTCATCCATGTATATGCCTGAGCTGTATTTGGATAGAAGCGGCTTTCAAAAGGAGTTTATGTGTTGAATTCAACAGACTAGTAAATTTGGAGTATCATTGGAAGTAATGTATTGTGTCTTTCTCCATCTTTTTACTTCCAAGGTAATGGTTTCTCTTCCCTTACTATGATTAAATGCACACTTATCTGCTCATAGGATAATAGATGAAAACCTGGAAGTGACCTCAGGGTCCATGGGGTATAATCTCCTTATTTTAAAATTATATTAATGTGGTATAGGGGTGTTAAGTGAATTGTCCATGGTCACACACATATTGTAGTAGGAATAGCAGTAAGAATTTGAACCTAGTTCCTTTGTCTACATAACCATTGTACAGGCCCTACCACAATGAAGATGGAACCAGCTTTAGTCCATATCCCAGGCTTCCATTCTGCTTCTGTTTCTTATACATGTTGGAAGGAGTCTAATATTTTTTTAAATTAGATAATAGTATCCCTAACTGGGCAAGAATTATGCCAGATGTTTGTTTTTCAGTATTCAGCAGGATGGTAGTTTTTGTGTGTGAGGGAAAACCTATATTAGACCACTCTATTTTTTTTTTTTATTATTTACCTGGTTTCAATGATAGGTTTTATAGCAGGAAGAAAAGTAATTTAATTCTTACATCCAAGCATTTTCATGGTTTCCTTTATTTGAATTTTGCTTTCTGAGTTTGTTTTCTGATTTGCTTGGCTCTCAATAAACATGCATTTTCTATTAACCTTCTGGTGCCAAAAAAATGGATTTCTAAACACTCAACTCCAGCATTAAATGCTATGGCTGGTTTGTTTCTCATCCCGAATGCCAAAGCAGTCACGAGAAGTCAGAATTCTTAACAATTCATCATTAAACTAACATGGGAAGTCTGGGACACAGAATCAAGTAACAGAGATGTAATTGCTATAAATTGCATGAATGTAAAATGTTTGGCTAGAGTCAACAAAAATGTGCGTGGGAGAAGCTCATCTGCCTCTGTAGTCTTTTGTCCCCAGAAGGGTTTCTTGTCATTTTGGCAATGGTTGACAGGAGTCAGTTGAGCTCTGACATGTATTGTGGCTCCTGTAAGTGTTTCTGACATAACTGACATAGTCCTGGAGGGTTTTGACAAGTTTGTCAACCTAATGAATGGGCAACTGAGCTTTAAAACCGCAGTAAAGGTCTTGTAAGTTGTTCGATGGAGGGTGAAGAATTCAGGTAACCAAATAATGGTTTCAGATTTATTCAGCTTGCCTGAGAAAAATGTTGCTGATGACACCTCATGGGGGGTAGGTGGGAAGGGAAGAAAGGAAATGGCTTTGAAAAAAATATTAATCTTTGCCATCACAATCTGTGTATTAGGCATTAAAAAAGTTTCATGTAACATCTATCTTCTTATTTGTTTCTCTTTTACTAGGATAAATTCTGCCCCAGAAACGCTTACACTATTTCAGGCATCAGAAGTGATACCTTCCTGGTTTCATCTAAAGAGGCTTAGGTTACTGAGCAGGAACAATATTGCTTCAGTGAAGGGTGTTATCTGAAATAATTTTGTTTGTTTAGGGTTCTACATGACAGTGGTAGCAGAGGTGGGGTGGGGTGGAATTTAATGAAATATAACCCTATGTTATTAACATGATCACCATCAGCAGTACAATTCAGATTTAGTTGTGTAGGGTAGAACAAATATGGTAATTGCATTTAATCTGCAAAGGATCCTCACCCTCCAAGTATTTCCTGTCCTCTTTGTGATGAACCACAGTGGTATGCCATTTGCCATAGTGGGCTATGAGATGCATGAGTGATCCAACAAGGTCAGAATTGAAGCATTCTGTAAGTTCCATTCCCTGGGCATATGTAATTGGGGTTTATAACTAAACAATACCTCTATGGGCAAGGTAATCAAGGGGTGGCATTATGATTAGTTCTGGCTATATACACCTTTATGAACACAGTAAAAACCTAACCCTACATTTAGGGTTATGATATTTCAATGAATACTTAGGCAGTTTGCTCAGTGACCTCTGAAACAGACTAATTTTCTTTTCATTCTTATATCATAAAGACATGGAAGCATGTAACAGCCTTATATTAAGATAGGAATAGTGAGTGGACCTAAGATTTCATTGGAAAAAGGAACTTCCAAATGAGGCTTCTTCCACTAAAGCAAGTCAGTATCTTGTCTTCAATTTATAGTCTTAAAGTTTTGCTTGGGTCTCTGAGAGGTTAAGTGACTCACCAAAGGCCAGACAACTAGTAGGTGTCACAGGTGGGAAATGAACCCAAGTCCTTCTGATTTCAAGACCAGCCCTTGACCTATTATGCCACTGTACTTCATACTGTATTTATTGTGCTTAGAAAGGCAAACCTTATCCTCCCACTTAGCAAAGTTCTTCCAAGGAACGTCACTAGTCAGTAGATTCCTTTCCCTTTGCCTCTTCTTCAGGAAGAAATATTTGGATGTCAGCCTGGGACACTTCAAACCATGCCAGTTAGTTGTTCACTCAAGAATCAAAGTGTTGAGTATTGAAACCATGAAAAAAGTGGGCATGAATCCTAGAGTGTAGGAATAAAAGGGTAAGTCCTGAAGTGGGGAGTAGAAGGTATTAAAACACAATTCCACAGCTGGGGAGCCCTGGAGGTTGCAGGAGTGACAACATAGGTATCCTTTCAGTGTGCAGGTTGTGAACTGTCTTTGCATTGCTCTGAAGGTGATAACTGGAGAATATGGGGCTACAAGCAAGGAATTCATTTATATGATGGACTACCAGGGGCTCTGATAAAGGATAAGCTACGTTGGTCATATATGTTTCTTAAAATGTACCATAAGGAACATCTGAAATGCTTTAGCAACAGTAGCTTGTGGGATCTGAATGGGGGAGGAAATATACTGTTTTTTCAGAGGTGAACCCCCCCCAGGATGTGATCAAAGCTCTAGAAAATGTATAATGAAGTTAAGGGTCAGTGCTGCCCACAGACATTTTGAAAGAGTTGGTATCTTTGAGAAATATTTAGATTTCCCAGTTGGAACTTTGCTATGGGCACTAATCTTTAGGTGTTGTTGTTGTGTACCTTGTGCCATATAAAGCCCTGTGTGATTTAATGAATGGTTTAAAGAATGCAACGGGGCCTGTGGGCAAAGTTTTGTAACTGAGACCTGGATTTGTCCTTCCCCAAAAGAGCATAAAATATGAGAGTGGAAGTAAATCAAGACAGCTGAGATGAAGCATCCCTTGAGATGTGGCATAGATTTATGGCTGATTACAATAAAATGGCTTTGACTATAGGGATTCTGTTTCTATTCTACTGAATAAGATATACCAATTCTCATTAGAGTTCAATGGCAACAAAGGTTTCTGGGTACAGTAGTCCTTACAGACAACAACTTATGTTGTTGTTATTGAGTTGTTTCAGTAATGTCTGACTCTTCATGAAACCCATTTGGGGTTTTCTTGGCAAAGATACTGGAATGGTTTGCCATTTCCTTCTCCAGCTCATTTTATGGATGAGCAAACTGAGGCAGAGTCAAGTGACTTGCCCAGAGTCGCACAGCTACGTAGTTGCAACTCCTACATGGTTTTAATAATTCTGGCTGTCAGAAGAAAGTCCATTGATGTACAATTTGTACCCTATCTGAAGGCATCTGAGGAAAGTATATATCTATTCTTCTACTTCATCTGTATCCATGGTAAGTAATGCCTCTACCTTAAAAGAGGCCCTGATGTCCAAATAGCTGCTCTTAGAAATGCATTTTTTTAACTGAGATACTCCACTTAAAGACATTTCCTTTCAGAGAGCTATTTGGACCCACTGCTAGGAAATGGTTCCTCCTTACTTCTCAAAAAACCCCTAGACTTTTCCTTGAATAGTTCAATTAGCCCTCTTTTTTTCTAGATTCAAATGGTTAATATTGTCAGAGATGTATGATAATAATTTCAAGAAGATGTTTAGGCTGGTCAAGATCCTAGTAATAAGCTAGGATAATGTTGTGCTATGTATCACTTCGAGAATCAAGGAGTAGAAGGGGGAGTTCAAAGGCCATTCAGAGTTCAACCTATACCTAAACAAAAATCTTCTATACAAGCTTCTAGAAAAGCCCTAATACACTTTAAAAACCCATTAAAACTTAAAAAAATGCCAAAAAATAAAGATAGCCTTCAGTTCTTCCTCAAATCTTCTCTTTATCAAGTTATATTGCTATTTCAATTAAGTAAGCTTTGTATGGCCTTGCCTCCAACATCTTCCCCATTCTGGTTGCACTGTTTCATATTGACTCCAACTTATTAATATCTTCCAAATATGTGAAATCCAGGTAGAGATAAGGCATAGAGACTGCCTTCTTTGTTCTGTTTCTGTGAAATATCTGACCAGGCCTGGGGTTGGTGCAGGGATCCATCACACCATTTTGTCCTCCTGCCACTAAGGAGTAAGTCTTCTGATTAAATCCTTCCAAATAACTCAGTTAAACCTATCGAACTGAAATAAACCTACACGTATTTACTACCAAGCTGGCATGGGCCCCTATTCACTATTTCAGTGTTTTCCAGCAGTGTCTGTGTCCGCACAATTTGCATATTAAGGCAGAACACATCAACCTCCTTGCATTTAGCCTTACAGTTGGTATAGCTGGAAGAATGATCTGCATTCCTACAAATCTTGTGTCCTTACAGTAGTCCAATAAAATTCCCATGTCTTTTTTTCACATGATTTGCTTCCTATCTTCGTTTTCATCACATGTGCGATTTTATTAGCTGATGTCTAAGGCTATATTTATGCTCTTAAAATTTAATTTGATTAAGTTTTGTATTTACATCCTGCCATTGTCTATGTTGGTTATCCTTTGCTTTTTAGCATTCACAAACACAATTAGAATACCTTTTATAATGATAAGTAAAAATAGCTAACATAGAGAACTTTAAAGTTTGTGTAGTACTTTACATATTTCATAATTTCTGACAATGTGATAGTATTCTATTGTATTCATAAACAGGATGAAGAATGGGTGACCCCCTTTTGGACATAGCCAATATAGTAATTTGTTTTGATGAACTATGTATATTTGTTGAAATTTTGTTTTTCTTTCTTTTTTCCCCAGTGAGGAGGAGGTGAGAATGAGAGCAAGACCAACAGACAGACAGACAGAGACAGAGAGACAGAGATAGAGACAGATAGACTTTATAATTGAAGATGCATTGAACCATTCTGAATGGTTGAAGAAGTCATGGTATACAATTGTGATGGAATGCAACTGTGTTATAAGAAACGATTATATTGTCGAATTTGGCAAAACATGAATAGACTTGCATGAAATAATGAAGAAAGAAATGAGCAGAACCAAGAGAACATTATAGAAGGTAACAACAATATTGTCTTACAAATAATTTTGAGAGACTATGTCATTTTAATTATTGCAAATACCCAAATTAAGTACAAGGGGGCCCATGAAGGAAGATATTATGTGTATCTAGAGAAAGAACTGATAAATAAAAGTTTGTATAGAATGTTTGTGTGTGTGCATGTGTGTGTGTGTGTGTATACATGCACATGTTTGTATCTAATAGTAACCGTCTCTAGGGCAGGTGAGGAGAGGAAAGAAAAAAGGGGGAAAAATAAAGTTATATGATAAATTTATTATGTACTTAAAAGTAATAGCAAGTTGTACATAATAGATTTGCAGTTTCTTGAGCAATCATCTTTTTTCTATTATGAAAATGCTTGTTTTATTTGATAAACTAAAAATAAAATATATTTTTTAAAAGAGTTTCAATATGTTCGTTATCTCATCAATGGGGACGTTTTTCCTGCTGGTTCAGAATTAAATCTATCTATATTTTTCTTTATGGATAATTCTTACTCATGGCTTTCCATACATACCTCTGTGCAAAATTTACCCAATGTTTTGAAGGATTTATTTTATTTCTTTTAGCATTTCATGGAAGGAAGGAAAATAATATTTGTTAAATGTATGCATCAGGAACTATCCTAAATGCTTTACAGTTAATACTATTTGAACCTCATACAAGGCCTGGGAAATTGGAGTTATGTTACCCCCACTTTAAAGTTGAAGAAACTGAGAAATATAGAAATAAAGTGACTTGCTCAGGATTATGCAGCTAGTTAGTAAGTGTTTGAAACTACATTTGAACTCAGGTTTTCTGTATTGAAAGCACTATGCTCCATCTACTTTGTCACCTAGCTTACTCTCTAGGTAGTTGTATAATATTGCCTGACTCTTGTTCCATAATTATATCCTTTCAAGAAACTGAACTGGATTTCGAACTGAAACCAAGCTTCCTGTTCCATAGTCTGAAGTGTTCTTCCTTTTATAAAAATTAGAACATTTACTAAAGTATCATCTCCTATTATCCAGATTTCTGTGGTTGGTAGAATACATTGGAATCATTACATGCTTAGTTTTGACTTTTTGGGGACTTTGAAGCCTTCCTCAAAAGGCTCTAAGCTCTGAAATTTCCTTTATTGACAGGTAGAGCAGCCCATTGGATAGGTAGATTTGAATATAGGCTTGTTGTGGAAACCTTCCTTCTTCCTTCATCTAGTCAGTTGAGATGCCCAGAGGGTCAGAAGCATGTGTTTTTTTCTCCTCCACCTTTTCCACAAATATTTCTCAAAGACTTTTATAGAATGATGTTGAAATAATGTAATATACAAATGATGAGAATGGTGCCTTTACCTGAGAACATAGCAGCATCAGAGCTTTAATAATGAGGAAGATAGTCAACTTCTAAGGAAGACTTTTCTTCTAGCAATTGTTGGACCCATTTTTTTAAATAGGGTGAGTGGCATTTTAAAAAATTAAGGCAACATTTAGAGTATATTGAGGAAGCTATCTGAGTAAGGATGGCCAAATCTAACTATTGTCACTGAATGTCTCATTTTCTCCATGTGTAAAAGCAAAGGTAGTTAGACTAGACATGATCTTTGAGTTCCTTTCCAGCTTTAAAATACTATTGTTTAATATCCTGAGGGTGTCTTGAACCATAGGGGTTATTCCCTGTTACACACAGGGTAAGTAATCATAGAAACAGCAGTTTTATTGTTGTTGTTGCTCTTGTCAAAATCTTGAGAAAAATTCCTGTGGCAGGGTATGAATGATGTTTAATGCCTAATACTGTCTACCTTTCTTATATAACACTGTTCAGGTAAGAGAGATGCCAAAGATGATGCACTGGTTTTACCTCAGTTGGCCCGAGGTCTCTATCACACTCCATTTCTATTCATATTATCTGTTTACTCAGGCCACCATTTCTATCACCTCCCCTTCTGAGAATGGACTCTTTCCCTGTAGCTACTCTGGGCTTTGCTTAGACAGCTTTGACCTGACCTTGTTCAGTTCTTGGCCTTCATTGCACTTCCAGGTAATTTCCAGCCACGCCAACTTTGGGTGTTATAACCTATTTTCCATCTTCCAACTCCCCATTTCTCCTTTATGTATTATCTTATTTCATTATGATGGCACTTCATTAAGACCAAGGACTACATGTCATGTTTTTTATTTACATCACCGATATTTAGTAAAGTTCTTGGCACATAGATACACCTAAAATTTTTCTCTGTCTCTCTATTGCCAGCAAGAAACTGGGATAGCAGTGGTTGAGGGTCTACAGAGCTAACAAAAAAGAAGAGCAGGGTTCTAAGGCATCAAAGCTGGTAGGAAGAATTCAAGGAGAGAGATCCAAGGAATGTGTTAGTTTTTAGCAAAAAAGAGGCAGGGGTTCTGAGTTCTGGCTATAGTGTGTCAAAGATAATTAGAATTGATGAAGTCCCTGTGGGCAGAGGAGCCAGCACAGTCACACCTCTACTGATTCTTAAACAAACCTTTGATAGTTAGATCCTGATACTTGGCTAGAATCTGACACAACATTAGCAAAATATATCTCTTTAAGCCTCAGGAGACTGGGAATTGTGTGAAACTTATTCTTAGAATTTATTTTGATGTCTTAACATATAACATGCTACACAGCTGAAATGTATTAATGGGTTATACCAAAGACTTGTGATCTTTTCAGTCCAGAGGGCTCTCTCCAATAAAAAAAAAGATTTTAATCCTGCCCATAACTTAGTATATAAATTTTAGAAATTTGCTTGAGTTGCAGAGGCTCTAAACTATTTGCCCAGCCTCACAAGAACTACTCTGAAGGGACCTTAGAGGCCTCTGAATCCTATTCCCTCACTTAAATATGAGGAAACTGAAAACCAGAGAAGTGACTTGCTCAAAGTTTCACAGTTTTAGAGACAAAGTATTGTATTCTATACAATAGTATCTAAAGCTCTGAATCTAAGTATCTAAGTATTCACAGTATTAGAGGCAAAGTTTGAATTCAGGTCTTCTAAATTCTAAATCCAACATTCTATTCACTGTACTGCATAGTTGTCATTTCACTTGAATATATTTAATCATAAATTTCACACATGTTACTCTTAAAAGTATGACTTGTATCTTGCCCATTAGAAACTGAAAATATTACCTTATATTCTTTTCCCATAGATCCTTTGATGATTAAAAAAACATGTTCCAATTAATCTCACTAAATGACATTTATTTTTGTACAAAACAGAATGCATTTAACTAGTAGTCTCCTAATTTTCTGTGGGGTAGAAGAAAAGAAGCTGTCAGACAGAGGTAGAAAGGAGAGGGAGAATATTTGCCAGCTGCCACACCTTACTCTGTATATCCACCTGGCATTTAAATCCCCATGAGGAGGGGACTATGGAGGCATCTTTTAGTTCATGATTGACCAGTTCTAGATGTTACCATTAAATAATGAATTAGTAAATATTGTTAAACTTTTCTTTAGAAATATATCTATATACACATATGTATTTTTTGATGTATACGAATGGACATCTATATGTGTAAAGAGAAAGTCATGATAGTAAAAGATATGCATAAGGCAAAGAAATTGATAAATTGATATTTAAACAAATATACCAGAAATTATATGCCAAAAAAGTTTTCTCCTTAAAACTCAGCTTGGAAAATTAGAATTATTTTCAGTGATGCTATTATTGCATAAAATATTTTTTTAACTTCTCTTTAGAAATTGCCTTCAGATATTATGGCAAATTCTTTTGAGTATCCTTAGAAGTATAAAATCTTTATCATTTGAGGGCAATTAACTTTTAGAAAGAGTTAAAATCTATTTCAGAACAAATTATAATATTAAAACAACCCTGTAAAGGCCAGGCAGGGCCTTATTATTATTTAATTATGAATGAAGAAACTGAGGCTTAGGGAGTTAAATGATTTGTGAAGTGACTTGTCTGGCATAATTGAAGTCAGAATTCAAACCCAGAACTTTTAATTTCAACATGAATATTCTTTCCATTATACCTTGTCATAATAAATCTGTACAGCTCTATTTATCAAGCCTTCTTCCAGCCATGTCATCATAAGTTCATACATTAGAGCTGATGGGTAATCTTAGAGGACGTCTTGTCCAATTCTCTTATTTTATGGGTGAGAAACCTGAGACCTAAAGATGTTCATGGACTTGTCCACAGTGACATTGGTATTAAGTAACAGAGCTTATATTCAATACAAGTATGTCCTTTGACTCCAAATGCAGCACAATTTCTGCTCCTTGTTTTATAGGTGATGATGGTTTGCCTGTAAAACTAACAAATTAGTATTTTCTTGTAAATATCTAGAGATAGGGCATATGTTAGTATTAACTATCATATTAGCTCTGAGTTAACAAAGTCAT
>JAQQSW010009578.1:0-13200 GCA_028646575.1 Pseudocheirus occidentalis
AGCATTCTTTTAGGAATCTATTATTAATTGGCTTTACAACAACCCACTCTGAGATTCTGTGATCCTAAGATTATCTAGGAGATTTGAAGATTTTTCTGTTTTTTGGGAAATGATTAATTGGAATGTGTCTGTTCAATGACCTGTAGCACCCAAACCTTGGTCACAGTTTTTCAGGGTAAAGATGGGCCCTTAATCCCTTCATTTCTGGCTCCTTCCTATAAATGAGTTGGAATAGAGCTGCCTGATATTTGAAGATTATCCAGATTTTAATTATACACACACACACATATACATACATACATATGTGTGTGTGTATGTGTATCACAGTGGGAGTTCTCTTGAGCAATCTCTGTGCAACCAAGTTGGGGAAGGGAGAATTATCTCTCCATTCTAGAGCCCCCAATTGGAAATCAGATGCCAGGTGCCATGAAAGAGCCACTTCATCAGAAGCAGAGTTCCAGAAGGGCTGGGAAACTTCCTGGGAGCCAGGCAGTCTGACTAGAACTTGCTTTGGTCAGATTTAGAATGTTTTCTCCATGAGCAGCAAGGAGCAATGTAGTACGAAATAGAACTAGATTGGGAAGTAGGAAACCTGGGTTCTCATCCTAGTTTTGACATTTACTCACACCCCTTGCTATGTGACCTTGGATAATTAACTTGCCTTGGCCTCAGTTTCTACATCTGTAAAATGAGTAGCGTAGACTAGTTCATACCCAGAATCCCTTCCTGCTCTTGATTCTGGAGTGAAAACTTAGTGATAGAACTATATGGTCAAAGTTTCGCTATCTGAAAAATGGATAGTTTGTTCTAAAAACTGAGCAAAGTGGTCTTCTGGGTTGCTTCTAGATCAGTAATTCTCTCTGAAGTCAAGCCCTTGAAGAGTGTGAGGATATAAACAAATGGAAAATGTCATAGTTATTTTAAGATACGGAATGAAATGTCACCCATATCTGAACCCAGTTCCTCCCTGCCCCTCACCAGTGGATCTGGGAGGCCCCAAGCTAAGGACTGTGTACCTCTTGACAAGCATTCTTTCCTCCCTGACTCCTCTGAGAACATTTCATCCTTAGGTGGAGGGAAAGGGGATGTAACATATCTGGAGATGGAAAAATGCCTTTCTCAATACAAAAATGGTATTATTAGATACATTGCTCATCACCCACAAACCTCTGGGCAAGGTGCTCTATCGCATGACATATTAGGTGGTCTCTAAAGGCCTGTTCCTTCTCTAATATCCAGTGATTTTATCATTCTGTCTAGCCTTTGTGCAAGAAAGAAACAGCAGAGAAAACTGTTACCCAAGGGCAAGGCTAGAGCTGAATAGCATCCCTGACACATGACAAAGTCCACCAAAGGACACTGATTCTTCTTCCTGGTTTGTTTGGTGTTTTTTTTGTTTTGTTTTGTTTTGTATTTTTTTCATTTTCGTTTGTTTGTTTGTTTTAGAGGAGATTTCCAAAGACTCCACATTCTCCCCACTAAAAAATCAGGATTGGGATCCAGAGCCCTAGAATCTTCAAGCTTCCTCTTTCAAAGCTGCAGCCTGTCTTGAGTTCCAAAAAGACAAATTGGAAGGTGACCTCCAGCCCCATTAGGAAACTGGGCAAAGCTCTGTCCCCCCCCCCCCCGTAACTGTCTGCAGCACCCTCGCCCAGGAAGCAAAGACCAGTTAATTGCATGGTAAGAGCTATGTACTAGCGGAGTATCTAATGTAGCATGTAATTGCTGGGTAAATAAATACAGGGCTATTTCCAGCTCTCAGCCCAGTGCCGCATGGTGGGTAATTATGTTTCTGGACCTGCTTGCTGCAATTTCTAAGCAATTGCTTCAAATCCTCATAGTGCCAGCCCCCCACCCCCACCCAATCCTTCTTGGGATGAGCTGGACTATTTGGTTCTGGGGGAGAACAGAGGCTATGGTGCCATTCAAACTCCCCAACACCCAATGTCCATGCAGCTAGATCATTGGCTCATTGCCCTGGGATTCCCTAGTGCACCCTGTTATCCTTCCCAATGCAGACCTAGTGTTTAGTTATCCTCAGGACTTATCCAAGCTTTCCTTGGACTTGTTCCTTCCCACCACTCAGGAGCCAAGCCAGCTGCCTCAGCATAGGGCTTTGCCTTCCACCTCATCTCTCTTATGGCTTTGTTCCTATTTCTGGAGCCCTCTTCTTCCTCTACACCTCCTGCTCCCTTAACTTCTCCATGAAGTCATTCCTCGATTTCCAAGTCTCATCTTAATAGTGTTGCCATTTCTTAAATTTGACAAGGGTCTGTTTGGGGTGGAGAAAAAAGTAAAAAGGGCATAGGTAGGGGGCTAGAGAGGCCATGAAGGAACCATCCCTAGCAAGTAAAGAGGATTAGAACTACCAGTATTCAGATGCACTCTTCTGAGTGTGCCTGGAGCACTGGCCAGTTAAGCTGGGCTTGTTTGGGGCAGATCCCTATAGACAGATCCTGCTTCAAAGAATCTCTCCTTCCTCCCCTCCCTTCCCTGTCAACTGCCTGAGACCAAAATCCCTCTCTCTGTACTGACAGAGTCCTACACATTGCATGGAATATTAAGTTGCTTGGGTACTTGTTGGCAGTGCCAATCAATCAGTTTAGCCAAGGCTGCTGGGAGACGAATGGCGGGCAGCCGACGTGAAGGCATCAAGCTGAAGGCCTCTGTGAGTGTATGCACATTTACATGTGCATACACACCTCTGTATATGTGCATATATGTATATATATGTCAAGATGTGTGTGTATTTCTTCATTCTGAAGGCATACATTAATGAAGAGCGAACATTCGATTACTTTGTCAGGCTACTAGTTTTCTGGGAAAATGATGACAATAATGATGACCTATTTTACAAACACAGAGGGCTTTGAAGCCTTTTCCCATTTATTATCTCTTTTGTTGCTCACAACAGACCTGTGAGGAAGGTAGGAGAAAATGAATCTCAGGTAGGAGAAGCAACATGTCCTAGGCTTTCTTTAGGTTCATAGACTGTTAAAAATGAGATGGATCTCAGATCATCTGATCTCTATTTGAGCAGAAATCCCTTCACCATCATCAATCAATCAGCACACATTTATTAAGTACCACACACTGGGCACTGTGCTAGACCCTGGGCATATAAAGACAAAAATTGAGAAATGAGGAGCCCACATTCTACCTGAGGGGAAAACATTTACATATGTAGGTGTATATAGAATAGATTCAAAATAAATAGAAGTAAGTTGGGGAGCAACTGGTATTTACGGGGGCCAGGAAAGGCCTTACATAAAATATAGTCCTTTGCATTCTAAGAGGCAGAGGTGAGGAGGCACTAAGTGGTCACCTAGGTTCTGACCTAATATCTCTCTTAATGAGAAATCCACTACTTCCTAAGGCAGCCTGTTTTACTTTGGGATAGCACTAATACTGAGTTTATTTTCCTCAATTTAGATCCTCAGCAGACTTCTCTCCAATTTCTATTCATTGCTTCTCTTCTGCTTTCTGGAGCCAAGCAGAAAAAGACTCACTCTTCTTTGTGGTAGCCCTCAGAATCTTTGATTTCAATTGAATTCAAGAAGCATTTCTTAGAATCTTCTCTTCATGGCAGCTTGGTAGGTACAAGGGATACAAGGAGTCCTTGCCTTCGAGAAGTTTATAACCTACTAGGTGGATATAGCGTGCACTCTTGGATATACTATGGATGCAGAAAAGACTTTTCAGGGAGGAAGAACACCAAGAACTAGGAGAAATTGAGTAAAGCCTTTTCTAGAAGGTGACATCTGAAGAATTTAAATTTACTTCAAGACAACTATCTCCCCCCCTCTCTCTTTCCTTCCCTCCTTCTTCCCTCCCTCTCTCCCTCCATCTCTCTTTCCTCCCTCCCTCTCTCCCTCTCTCTCTCTTTCTCCCTCCCTCCCTCTCTCTCCCTCCCTTCCTCCCCTCTCTGTTTTGAGTCCCATTCATTGTTATCTCAATAACCTTCCTCTGAACACATTCCACTTTTTTTTTATTTTTAGTTTTCTTCTTAAATCATGGGATCCCAAACTGAACACAGCATCAACCTAATCCATATCAAAACCAATTCCCCATGTGGTCTGAACAGAGCTGAGCCCAACAGGACAATCACTTTACTGTTCAGGATTTCATACTTTTTCTTTCTTGGACATACTTTGTTTCTATTTGCATAGTCTAAGACATACTTTACTATTTGGGCAGAACAGTTGGGGGCTTTAGGATCCTTGAAGCTAATCCTGTTTCAGTGCTTTCCCATAAAAACATATAGAAGACACAATGCATAGAGTGCATGACCTGGAGTCAGAAAGTCCTGAGTTCAAATAGGGCCTCAGATACTTCCTAGCTGTATGACCCTGGGCAAGTCACTTAACCTCTGTTCGTCTCAGTATACTTAGCTGTACAATGATACAATAATAGCAGCCACCTTCTGAGGTTGTTGCATGAGATACTATTTGTAAAGAGCTTAGCCTGGTAACATATAGCACGTGTTTCATATACACTATATAATATGTGCTTGGTAATTGTTTCCTTCCTACCTACTTTCTGACACTTTCCTCCCTGTCCTAGGGGCTCTGAATTCTTGTGTTCCCTGACTCTGACTCAAATATTCTCCCATTCTGCAATCTTCCCGCCCTAGGAAATGATGAATGCAACAGTGGGAAAGTTGTATAACTTGTGTCTCAGTTTCCCCATTTTTAAAATGAGGGGATTACATCAAATGGCCTCTGAGATCCCTTCTAACTATAAATCTAGGAGCCTCTGAGCCAATAATCCATGTGCTAAGCTTCTTCCACTACACCCACCATCACTATTTACTTATCCCATGTCTCACATCTCTGGGTGCTGTACATTTCTAGGTGACATTTAGTGAATCAATTCAACAAGACTTCACCAAGTACTTTGTGCTGATGAAATAAATTGTGAGAAATTTGTGCCAGAGGGTATGTTTCTGAGAATAATGAATTAACATATATTAACCAGGGCCTTTGGTAGATAAAACCTAAGCCCAAAGATTGGAGGCAGCTGGGTGGTTCAGAGGATAGAGAAGCAGCCTGGAGTCAGAAAGATTTGAGTTCAAATTTGACCTCAGATAACAGATTAGCTGTGTGACCTTGGGCAAGTCACTCAACCTCTGTTTGCCTTCCACTAGAGAAGGATGTGGTGAATCATTCTAGGATCTTGGCCAAGAAAATCTTAAGTGGAGTTACAAAGAGGTGGACGTGACTGAACAACAACCCTTTAAAGACTTGGATTCAAGTCCTACCTCAGGTCATTTATACTCCATGTGAACCTGTATAAGACTCTTTTCTTCCCTTCCTTAGTTTTCTCATGTGCAAAATGAACATATGAGTACTTAACAAAAAAGGAAGCAGACAACAGGGCTCCCATTGATTCACTAAAATCTTTTTATGATACAGATTTTAAACTAAGGGTTTATTAGATATAAATGACAGAGCAGCCTAGTGGAAAGATCCCTGTACTTGAAGTCTGAAAAGACCTCCCTCTCATCCCCCCACCCCTTTCCCCACCCAGCCCCCCCCACCATTGACAAATCACTCCATTTCTCTGAACATCAGTTTCTTTATTTGCAAAACATAGACAATATAAACTCCAGTAACTCCCCTCTAGTGTGGGTATGAGAGCAAATGAAGTCTAGCATTCTTTGCAAATTTTATAGGAGAGAGATGGTCTGGGACCTGTTGTTTCATTGGTAGAGGGAATACCTGAAAGTAAAAGCTGGCACTTTCTTTGCAAATGTATAATCTTAGAGGCCTGTCTTGGAGAGGCGGATGGAGGACATGGAGAGGTTCAGTTATGAATCAAGGGGTCAGTTGCCAGCAGAGGTCTGAGTCATGACCCCCTCCCATCCACATCTCCACCATACACAACCCTGGAAAAATACTTCACACCCTCAAATTCACTGTGACAATCCTGAATGCCTTGTTTCACACATTTGTTGCTGTTGTTGTGTGTTGTGTTTGGGGAAGGATGTGTGTCTGTGTGTGTGTGTGTGTGTGTGTGTGTAGTGAGGTGGGGTGGGGGTTGTGGGTGTGACCCAGCTAAATAATTGCACAAATTCTTATTTTCCAGTGTAGGACCTGCCTCCCCACAACCCAAGTAAGGAAAATAAAGCTTCAAAATGAAAAAAAAAAAGTCCTTTCCTGACTTTCCCAGCTGCCAGCACCTCTAGCTTAGTGACTCTTTACTCCCCAAAAGATATTTATTCTTTATATATGTCAATGTGTGTATGCTCTCTGCCCCCTTACCCCCCCCCCCAACACACATAATGAAGTAAATGGATGTTTCATTTCCATCTTTTTATCCCTGTGTCTGTAACACAGTAGGTACTTAAAAACTGCTTGTTAACTGATTGGTCAATGATTTCTCTCTGTCTCTGTCTTTGTCTCTGTGTCTGTCTCTGTCTCTCTGTCTCTCTCTTTCTCTTTTCATGTCTCTATAAGTCTATTTCTCTTTGCTTCTATATATCTCTGCATATGTATCTGTGTCTCTATGCATCTGAATCTCTGTCTTTCAGTCATTCTGTCTCTCTGTGTCTCTGTGTCTCTCTTACCCTTTGTATCATTCTCAAGGTCTCCATGTGAATGTATCTGGCTCTGTCTCCTCCTATTTCTCAACCTCTCTGGCTATATCTCTCCGTGTATGTGTCAATTTCTGTGTATCTGCTGGTTTCTTTCTCTCTCAGCATATATGCATGCCTGACTGTCTCTTCTTCTGTGTTTCTTGATCTGGTCTGCCTTCTTTCCACCTTTTCAGGTGCCTTCTTATCTCTGTCTCCCACCTGTCAGCATGGGTCCTCCATGATTTACCAAGCCTTTCCTAGAATGTTTAATGGGAAGGAAGAAACTTGGCAGGAAGCTTCCTCTATCAGTCAAGGGCAGACTTTCCAGATCCTTTTCCTTGCCATCCCTCTCTCCCCCTTTCCATCTTCCCAGGTCTGAGATACTGGGAGTGTCTTTCTAGTAGAATCAGTGACTTTGACATGGAACATCTTCCTCAGACACTCAGGGACATTGCAGCCAGAAACCAAGCAAATGAGATGCCTAGCCTAGCAACTCAGCCCAGGGTAAATGAAGAGGAACTGCAGGGAGCCTGGGAAAATTTAGGGTTCTCTCCCTGTCACTGTTCTGATCTTGTCAATCCTTAGCATCATAACATCATAAATTTAGAGCCAGAGGGGACTGTAGAAGCTAGTTAGCCTAATACCCTCACTTTACAGCCCAGGAAACTGAGGACTAAAGAGAGAAATTAAGTGACTTGCCAAAGTCACACAGGTAGTTAAGAGAGAGAATAGGGATTTGAATCCAGACTTTAAGTTCAGTATGCTTTCCTGGTGTCTGTCAGCCCCATCCCTCAGGACACAGGGCTTGTCTAAAGGCATGCTCAGTATCACACCTATTTCTCACAGTCTCTGAAAGAGCTTGGGCCTCTGGGCCCTTCCAAGCCTTCTGCAAGAGGGTAGGGGCTTCCCTTCACCAAAGGAAGATCATAGGATCATAGAAAGATAAATTTAGATCTGAGAGAAACCCTCTGCTTAGACATGTAACCCAATGATGACAAAACAGAGCCCCAGAGAGGTCACAAAGGGAGTAATTGGCAGATGAAGAATCTAAATCTAGGTCTTTCAGGTAGCCAGGTGGCACAGCAAAAGGAGTGCTGAGGAAGACCCAAGTACAAATCCTGCCCTAGAGACTTTGAGCAAGTCACAATCTCTTTGCCTCAGTTTCCTCAATTGTAAAATGGGTATAATACTAGCTCCTACCTCTAAGAGTTGTTGTGAGGATAAAATGAATTAATATTTGAAAAGCTCTTAGCACAGGGCCTGCCACATAGTAGGTACGATATAAATGCTACCTATTCATTATTATTATTATTATTATTATTATTATTATTATTTCCACTGTTATTCCATTATTCTGATTCTTTCCACTTACTTATTTAGTGTCTACTTACCACAACCACCACCAAAATAAATTCTGAGTTGGCTAAAAATCTAAATGAGCATAAGTCAAGTCTCTTTGATAACTTGTATTTGGGAATCTCCAATAAGATGGAAAGGGGGATCAGGGGGAGAACAAGACCCTACATCACCTTCTGATTTAGAGATTTTTCCTTTTAACAAAAAAATGTCCCTACCTCTTCAGTAAAATCAAAATTCCTTTAACTAGGGGCAGATTCACTCATACTATAATTAAGGCTTAAGATCCTACTGGTAAGACAATTAACTTCATCTCAGAAGTAGAGTTAAAGCTAGAGAGGTTTTTCTAAGAGACATTCTTCTGAGGGGAAGAGGGAAGAACTTTTAAAAGTCATGGGACTGAGGCAGCTAGGTGGTGCAGTGAATATAGCACTGGCCCTGGAGTCAGGATGACCTGAGTTCAAATCTAGCCTCAGACACTTAACACTTACTAGCTGTGTGACCTTAGACAAGTCACGTAACCCCAATTTCCCTGCCTTCTCCCCTCCAAAAGGAAAAAAAGTCATGGGATTGTAGATTTAGAGCTGGAAAGGAACTCCAAGATCCTCTCATCACATCCCACCCCCTTGTATTAAGCAATGAAGAAAGTAAGTCCCAGAGAGGAGAAATCATTTGTCTCAAATCCCCCAGATAAGCTATAGTGGCAGGATTCAAATCCAAATTCTCTGACTCCAAAGCCATGTGTCTTCCTGCTCTATCACACTTCCTCTCTAGGGAACAGGGGGGAAAAAGGTTGAGAGGATGTGAGAATGGCTGAGAAAAAAAGGAAGCTCTAAGACAAACACTGCCTATTTTCCCCAAATCTCCCTAGGGCTTGCCCTAGGATCAGGGCCCTCTGTCTGACATCCATATTTAATATGCTTCAGTCATTGTTCTGGGTTAATTGGCTTGGACAGAGCAGTCCATTGGAAATGCCCCTGATACAACCGACAAGCCTCTTCTTTGGGCACAAAATATTTCTGGCTTAAGGCTGCCTAATACTCCCAGTTTGCTGGATGGCCAATGAAGACAACGCAGCCAGGATACAGCTGCAGATCACTTGTAACGCAAATATCAGGGGCCAGCTGCCCAACTTAATGAAATTCCAAGCATCCTTTTTGAGATTCCAACAGCATTGCCACAGCGAGGTTAAATTATAAGTTGATGATGACAAGCAGACGTTCTGAAAATGTCAAAATTAGCATGACTGAATACACAGAGATGCTCCCTCCTCCAGCTCACAGTCTGGGCATGATCACAGGACCTGGTTCTTAGATCCAGTAAAGCTGGACTTTTCAAAAGTCTTTCTACTTTGTGTCTCCCCTTTCCCCTTCTTCCTGAGGTTCCCTCCCTTCTCCCTATTGAAAGCCATTCTCGGGAGAGGATCAAATTAATAAATTCACACTAAATCCTTCACAGAAGGCAGAGATATCAGAGAAAAGACTTTAGACACCATCTAGCCTAGCTGCTTCCTTTTAATTCAATTCATTTCACCAAAAATTTATTAGGTGCCTATATTACTGACTTTTACCATTGTTCTACTGCTGTCCCCTTACTTACCACCACTGCCACCAAGGATAAATGGCTGATCTCTCCCTCTGATTTTAAGAATTCTTCCTCCCATAAAAAAAAAAAAAACTGTTCCAATCTGCTCAGTGAAATCAAAATTCCTTTAGGGACAGATTCACTCATGCTTTTTGTTGTTCAGTTGTTTCAATTGTATGTGACTTTGTGATTTAGGGTTTTCTTGGCAAAGATGCTGGAGTTGTTTGCCATTTCCTTCTCCAGATCATTTGACAGATGAGGAAACTGAGATAAAGAGGGTTTAGTGATTTGCCTGGGATCACACAGCTAGTAAGTGTCTGAGGTGGGATTTGAACTCAAGTCCTCCTGGCTCCAAAAGGACTATCCACTTTGATATCTAGCTGCCCCCTACTCATGCTACATGATTATAGGAAAGAGAAAATGTTCTATATCAATAAAGAGCTGCTCTTGGTGCCAGGAAAACCTGGGTTTGAGTTTTTTCTAACCTACTGAGTGGGACCCTAGGTCAGTTGCTTAAAACTCAAATTGCTTAAAACTTAAAACTTAGTTACCTTGTCTGTAGAATAGGATTAATGATAATTCTAGAGCGTTTGGCAAACTTCATTGGTTGAGGAAGTTTACTAATCACAATAAATAGTAGTAGTATTAGGAGCAACAGCAGAACTAGTAGTAGTAGTAGTAGAAGCAGTAGTAATAGTAGCAGCAGCAACAGCAATAGCAGCAGTACCAATAGCAACAGCAACAGTAGTAGTAGTAGCAGCAGCAGTGATAGTAGCAACAACAGTAATAGAAGTAGCAGCAACAGTAAGAGTAGCAGCATCAGTAGCAGCAGAAGTAATAGAAGTAGCAGCAGCAACAACAGTAATAGTAGTAGTAGCAACAGTAGTAATAGCAGAAATAGCATCAGTAGTAACAACAGCAGCAGGAGCAGCAGCAGCAGGAGCAGCAGTAAGCATTCATATATTGATTGAAGGTTTAGAAAGCACTTCATAAATATTGCCTCATTTTATCCTTACAAAAACCCTGGGGGGTAAATGCTATTATTATCCCCCATTTTACAAACAAGGAAACTGAGGTGAGCAGTGATTAAATCACTTGCTTAGGTTCACCCAGCTAATTAAGTGTCTGAGGTTGAAGTCAGGCCTTTCCAGCCTCCAGTTACAATGTTCTCTCCACTGTGTCACCTAACAGCTTCTCAGTATGCTAATGAAAACATAGCTCCAGTATATTCCCTCTTCCCCTTTTCCTCCCAAAGCATGCTGATAGTTTGGCAATACAAAAACAAACACGGAACAACCCTTGCCCTCGGATTGCTGTGATTCTAGGAACATAAGTAAATATACTTTGCATGTGCAGGCACGAAGTCATTTTGGGCACAGGACACTAACTACTGGGAAGTAGGGACCTCTTGTAAGAGAAGACATTTTTGTTGAGCCTTGAAGAGAACTTGGGGACCCAAGATATGGGAGTGAATAGGGTCGTCATTCCAGGCATGGGGGCAAGTTGTGTGAAAGGCACAGAGATGAGGGATGTGATGCCATATATATGGATCAGCAGGTCAGTTCAACTACTTTTACAGATGAGGAAACTAAAAACCAGAGAGAAATTTCCTGTCCAAGATCATGAAGGGAGGGAATCTAGAACTCGGGATTTCTGACTCACAGTCTCTCTCTTTACACTTTAGAAGTTGTATTTCCCAGGGAATTGCATTTCAACAGGGAATAATGTCTTATGCTAAAGCCCTATCAGGTGGGATTTCAGATGTGGAGGAGTTTGGGGGTGTGGGGAGCTCCCCCCAACAGATGTAGCAAAAGCCGTCTTTTCACCAGCATGAAGATTATTTGCATTTCGTATTCATTGTATGCATTAAGAGACAATCCTGTAAAAACTAAAATTATGCTTTAGGGACCCAGTGAGCTAATGAGATCATCCATTCACACCTAGAGGAAAGGGTGGAGGAGGGATGAACCTGAGATTAGCAAGACAGGAGCAGGGAGAACATATGGAGATGTCTGAGAGAAATTCTGTCCTAACGAAAGAAGGAGGAAAAGCTGAGAGGGAAAAGGCCCCAAAGTCGATTTTAGAAACAAGAAAAGGAGGCAGGCTCTTTAAGGTGGAAGGTAACAGTTGTCACATCCCATATCAAGAAACATCAAGGGACAGTGGAAAGAGCCCAGGCTCCAGTCTGAAGACTTGGGTCTGAATTCTCCTGCCATGGAAGCCTTCCCCTCCCCAGGTTATTATGTATAAACTTTTATATGGGTGCAGCTACTATCTCCCCTGATAGAATGTAAAAGGATTGAGGGATTGTGGGTGGGGAACACACACACATACATATACATATACACATACACACATATACATATGCACACATATACATACATGCACACATACACACACATACATCCATACATTAACTTTGAACCCCGAGCACCAAATACATTGGCTCCATCATATACATGCTTAATGAATGTTTATTTATTGATTACTCCCTGTGTATTCTTGGCCTCATTTGCCTCACCTGTAAGTTGAGGGACTGCACAATAGATTTAAAGAATTTTTCAGGAACACTAAGGAGCTACAGAGCTTGCTCACAGTGATATGAGCATCATGCTTCAGGACAGGACTTAAACTCTGGTGTAAGACCAGTCCCACAGTTTGCCGCTGCCTCTTTAAGATTAGATTCCGTGAAGGAGGAATATGGGCCTTATGGAAAGAGACGAAAGGGTAGCTGCAATCTATGCAGTGGCAAATAATTAGAACTTCACGGGATGACATTTTCCCTCTTCTGAACCTTGATTTCTCTCTCCCATTAGCATGGGGTCAACACTTGATATAGCACGGGTCATGCTCCTAGCTACTATTCAGCAAGTGCTTTAAGAAGGGAACGGTGAGGAGGAGAGACAGTCAGAGGAGTGAAGCTTTTATAATGTAGAGATTTTATAGCACTTTGGGAACTTCCCTGATGAAAGAAGCCCTTGAAAATGGAACTCATAAATTCATTATGTTAATAGTGGCAGAGCAGACATAAAGGGATGCTGATTGCAGCAAGAGCTTCCAAGAGATGGACCATTCCAAATATGCCACAAACAGCATGCAAGCGATAACTTTGCCTGTGTGCTACCTTTGGAAGTCATAGAAATCACTGATCAGACCAGGAAGATCTGAATTCAAATCCAGCCTCAGACACTTACTAGCAGTGTGACCCTGGGCAAGTCACTTAACCTCATTCAGCCTCAGTTTCCTCATTCTCAAAATAAGTATAATAGTAGTATCTAAATTGCAGGGTTATTATGAGGATAAAATTAGATAATAGTTATAAAGCAATTAGCACAGTGTCTGGCACATAGTAAGAGCCATATCATCATTGTCACCATCACCATCATCACCACCATCATCATCATCATCATCATCACCATCATCACCATCATCATCACCATCATCACCATCATCATCATCATCATCATCATTACCATCATCATTACCACCATCATCACCATCATCACCATCACCATCATCATCATCATCATCATCATCACCATCATCACCATCATCATGATCATCATCATCATCATTATCGTCATCACCGTCATCACCATCATCATCATCGTCATCATCATCGTCATCACCGTCATCACCATCATCACCATCATCACCATCATCACCATCATCACCATCATCAT
>JAQQSW010009579.1:0-13200 GCA_028646575.1 Pseudocheirus occidentalis
TCTGAGTATGTGTATATATGTATACATAGAGGGCACAGGATCAATTGAATAGGAAGGAACAATACTTTAAAAGTGAAGTTCTGAGGTGGGAGAGGAATAGAATGAGAGGAGACAGGGAGAGACAGAATGGGGTTAATCATCTCATATAGAAGAGGCAAGGCTAACTGTTACAATGGAAGGGAAGAACAGGAAGGCAAAAAGGGAATGGGTCAACTACAGCAGCAGATACTGAAGAACCAGAAAAGTAAATTCTTGTCACCAGAGACCTTGTCACTGTCAAATGATTCATCATCAGAAACTGATATGATTTTGATCACCACAAACAGCACTGAAGAAGAGACATTATCTGTTTTGCCTATGCACCCTAAGTACTATGCAGACTTTTCATATTACTTGCAGCTCTAAAATATGAGCTCCTTGAGATCAATGTCTGTATTATGTTTCTCTGTATACCTTTAGTGTCTAGAATAGTCCCTTAGACATAGTATACATTTAATAAGTGCTTTATGCATCCATCCACCCATTCATTTATTTAATAAAGACAATTCTAATGTTGAGTTACATGTTAGTTGGACTGACTAATAATTTTACAAAGGCTAAGTGACAGAGTCAATCTACCATATGAATAATTGTCCACAATTTAAAAGTTTTTTATTTTAAATCAACCTTCAATGCTCACCATTGAATCAATTTCCTTCATATAGGAAATAAGTGTTAAATGATACTTAACATCTTTTTAATTCTCAATGGACCTTAGAGAAAACAAGTTAGCAAAGGAAGGGATAGTTTTTAATTATAACTTTCCTTGTACAAAATGTTTCTTTTTTAAAAAGCACTTCTAATTCTTCTCCCAATAGTTCCGTACCCTTTAAAAAGTATCAAGGATCCTTGTAGGTTTCTGAAAAAAGAAATTATTTCATTGTGAGCAATATATATGCTAAGAAATGTATTCTTTCCAATCATAAAACACTTGTTCTCATTTTGTCAATTTATCTTATGATCAGTAGATCATAAGAATCCTATTCACTAGTTTCTCAAATAAAGGCCTCATATCTCAAATATATGGAGAATTTTGTCAAATTTATAAGACTATGAGTCATTTCTCAATTGATAAATAGTTAAGGATATGTACAGACAGTTTTTAGAGGAAAAAACCAAAGCTATATATATAGTCATATCAAACACTCTAAATCATTACTGATTAGAGAAAAGCAAATTAAACAACTTTGAGATATCTCATACTAGAAGGGGAAAATGACAAATTCTGTAGGTGATATGGGAAAATTGGGACACGAATACACTGCTAAAGGTATTGTGAACTGATATAACTATTTTGGAGAGCAATCTGGAATTATGCCCAAAGAGTTACAAAAATGTGTATAGCCTTTGACTCAGGAATACCACTATTATGCCTGTTTACCAAGGTGATCAGGAAAAAAGGAAAATGACCCATATATTCTAAAATACCTATAAGAGCTCTCTTTGGGGTGGTAAAGAACTGGAAATTGAGGGGACACTCATCAAGTGGGGAATGGCTCAGTAAGTTGTGTTATATGATTGTGATAGAGTACAATTGTATTATAAGAAATATGGAGCAAATTGGGTTTCAAAAACTGTAAAGACTTGCCTGAAATAAGGAAGAGCAAAAAGAGCAGAAATAAGAGGATCTTATTTACAGCAACAGCAATATTGTTTGAAGAGAAACTGTGAATGACTAAGCTATTCTGAGGAATATGAATCTTCAAATCAACTACAAAAGATGTATAAAGAAAGATGCTATCCCCCTCCAGAGGAAGAACTGATTGTGGAAGTATATACTGTATGATTTAACATATATATCTGCATCAAATGTCAGCCTCCACTAGTGCAGGCATGGAAGAGAAAGATGGAGAGATACAGCTTAGTACTGAAAATGGGACAAAAATTAAATTATTTTTTAAAAATAATTCCGCTCACACAGAAAATGAAAAATACTTCATCTTATTCATTGGTGAGTCATAAAGTTATATAATTTTTCTTTGGGAGATGATCAGCAAATACATTTTTGTTAAATTTTCAAGAATCACAACATTCTCTGATAAGAATAATATCAAGTCACTGATCTATTGGACTGGATTTACTGAGCAAGAGGTGTGGTGTAATGAATCAAAGGAATAGCATCTTTTAAGTCTAAAGCTTACCTGTGACATTTAAGGTAAGGGTGAACGCTGTTACTTAATATGCAAGTTTCGACTCTCAATGATACTTTATGCATTAACATACAGCACCAGTACTGTAAAACAGCATGATTTGACTCATAGAATAAGAGCACAACAATGGGAAAGATTAAACCATTTAGCACAGTGTTTGGTACGTTGTAAACATTATACAATTATTGCCACAATTATTTATTACTATTAATTAGCTATTTAACTGAAATTATCATTGACCATTTCTATATTTAAATATTTCATGCATAGGATTAGGGTAAAATCAGTGAAAATTATTTTGGATTTTCATTAAATAGGCTATACAATGTCAGTATATGTATATTGTACTTAGTGATTGAAAGTATCATATACTTTCATAGTATTTCATACTAATAAGTGCTTTATGCATTCATCCACCCATTCATTTATTTAATAAAGACAATTATAATGCTGAGTTAGATATAAAGTATATTCATACTTTCAAGTATCAGCATAGAAATGCTTTTATTCTTGTTCAATAGTGTCATAATTATAAAAATCTGATCAAATTTATCAACCAAATGTTCTATCTTGATCATATATCCATTTAGCAACTCAACATTATATTGTCTCTTCATGTTTAGTTGTACTATGTATACATATATATATATATATGTATATATATATATATATATATATATATTCATACACACATATTTCTTATGTGGTTTACCGACATAGACAATCTTATGCAAAAAAGAACAATGTCATCTAGAACTAAGGTTTATGTGCTAAATGAGTTACTACTACAAACTTACATTAGTTCACTGCATAAATGTAATATGTTATTTATGAAGTTATAATTCAAGTTGTATTTTTTAAAGATGATATAACACAACTTTGAAAACAAAATGCCACTAAACTCACGTCTATACTCTTGACATTGATCATTGAAGTAATCAGAGATTATCAATGAATGATTTAGTTACATCTTATTTGCACTACATTAAAATGACCTGGATCATTTTCCAAAGAATTCAATAAAGCATGGTGATATAGTGGCCATATTAAATATATCCTTATGCTAACTGTAGCCGAAAAAGTTAATAAAAGAGATGGTTGACTTCAGTCACAGAAGAAAAAGGATGAGTGGTGGGCACACTGGGGTGCATTAATTCATGTATATTGAAAATAGTAACACGATGACATTTGATGTTAACATTATAAAATGAAATCTTTGAAATTCGAAAACAGCATCTGCAAACAGAATACGTCATTGTGGCCCTGTATTATCTAGATCTGTAGCTCTATGTTCAAGAGACCATTAAGGGCAGGAACCAACCAAAGTTCATCCTCTTTCATCTTACACATGAGAAAACTGAGTTCTCAAATCTTAGAATGACCCAAAACTCTAGAAGAAAGACCATTTAAAAGTGTAGAAGCACAATTATATCAAAAATAATTTCAGTGGAGCTTTTTTTCTGCCACACCCAGGCATTTGCTATTTGGAAGACAGATATAGGAATTTTTGTTGGCTATTGGTTTTTTATCTTTTGTATTTATTTAATAACAATCAAAGCAGCAGTAAATACTAAAACTGTTTTAGAAGCAAGAAAATACATTTGGGAGAAGAGAAGTCAATTGTTTCCTCAATTATTGAATTTCAAGTCTGGGATATATGCAATTTCTGGGCAAAACTATTTTTGGTAAAGATGATGTCTTGTCTCCAGAAGAAACAAGGATAAATTGTTTATTAAATATATATTCTTTTATATTCCTGTAAATCCTCTATTATATTCAATACCACAACGGATCTGCAGTCTCATTGAAATTGGAACTTCTAGAAAAGGAGAACCCATTTGACCCTACACATTAAAATAAGATTTGAAAGTATCTGAAAGAAAAAATCGAACTTACTGAAGTTAAATGTATAATTAAATCTTATTTATTTTCCTATATAACTATTATTTGTGTTTTCTTCCAGGTCTTATTTATAGAAATGTTAAGAGTGCTTTATTTTTTGACTAATTTTATGTAAAAGAGGTAAGGAAGGACAAAAGAAAAAAGGAGTGAGGGAGGGAAGAAAGACAGACAGAAGGGTTAAATGATGATTTCTTAGACTATCAGAAGTAGAAATTTCTCATATGTCACTTAATCTAGCCCTTCAATTTATATATGAGGAAACAATTCCAGAGATTTTAACTACGTTTCTGAGGGCTACGCAAGTATTTATGGGAAAGCTGGGATAAGAACCCAGCTCTCTTACTGTGTGGTTCTCTAGTTCACTAATTCCTCCTAAGTAACAGCTGCTGGTTAAACTAATAAGCAGTTGTCAAAAGTATTATAGTCAGTAATTAACAACAATTAATAGTGATAAACAGTAACAAAAGGTATAGTTCCTTCCTTAAGTTAATCCTGTGAAAAGGGAATCTGAGAAGCAAAGATAGTTGACCTGCTAGTCAGGAAATAGAGGACACTGGCCTTGCTACTATCTGAAGCTGACTATGATAGTAGCACTTGTTAAGTGTTAACAATAATTATTATCATAATTTTGTCCAAATATATCTTCCACATTGGTGACCATAGGATATTATTAATGCATAAGCCTTATCATGTGACTTGTAAAACTCCAACTATTCCCTATTACCTTAAGGATCAGTGCTTAAGTTTGGAATCTAAATCCCTTCAAAGTCTAGTTCCAATCAACCTGACTAAATTTACTATAAATATCTTCCCCTTCATGAACTCATTGGTCTGTCAAAGACTTCTGGGGTCTTCTCACACACTTTATCCCATCTATCATGCATGTCTGGACCTTTGCATATCTCCCACGTGCATGTAATGCATTTCTCATCTTTTGAAATACTTATTTTCCATGAAATCTAAACTAAAAGGATACTTCCCACAGGGAGACTTTCTTGATCACTCCACTTCTCAGTAACTCCACAAATTTTCCTGTTTTTAAAAAAAATTTATTTTGCAAAAGGTTTTTTTTAAATATGATTATGTTCTATCACTCATTCAATAAGCATTTATTAAGCATTTAAAATGAATATGTCCCTATGCTATTATCTGGGATACAGAAAAGCAAAAAAAAGTTATTGCCATCAAGGAGTTTACATCCTAATGGGCGAAACAACATGGAATCTTCTTTCTTTTTTTTCTTTTCTTTCATTCTTTCTTACATTCTTTCCTTCTATCTCCTATATTTCCTTCTTTATCTAGATAAACTGATATTTATCTACATAAAACATATGTCCACATCTTAAAGATATATATATATATGCTATATGTATCCACATATATATATGTATATATACATACACATCTACAAAAGTGCACATGATGTGGGTTGATATATACATGTATGAATGTGTGTGTATTATATGTGAAATATATCTGCAGTGAAGTTGACATGTATGGAAGGGAACCTGAGGGGGAAAAGCATGAACAAATACAGTGACATGGAAAGGCCTCCTTCACAAAAAGAGACTTGCATTTAAAGAAGTCAGATAAACATAAAGCAGAAATGAGGGGGTAAAGAAACTCAGGCATGAGGCCAGCCAAGGCAGTGGTCCAAAGATGGAAGATAGAGTGCTGTGTTTGAGAAATGATTGGTAGGCTAGTAATGCTGAAATATCAATGGTTTGGAGAGGGGTAAAGTATTGAAGAAATGTGTAAAGGTGAAAAATGGACAAGTGGAGAAGAACTTTAAATACCACAGGGGTTTATAGTTGATCCTTAGTTTTAATAAGAAGTCACTTGGACTGACTGCCCAGGACAAAGACTTGTGCTGACAAAGACTTCAGAAAGATTATTTTTGCAGGTATGGCAGATGCATTGGAGTGGGGAGAGATTTGAGGAAGGAGATGAATTAGAAGCTTTTGGCATGGTTGAACTTCACTCTACTTGGGATTGGTTCAAAAAGAGAAGAATATGCACATGCACACGCACACACACACATGTACACGCAAACACACACACATAGTTAGTTGGGTATAGAAATCAATCTTACTCAACAGGGAAAGAAGAGGGGCAAGAGATGAGAGATGTGGGGGAGGGTGATAAAAGGGAAAGAGAATTAAGGGAGGCAGTGACCAGAAGCAAAACAGACTTTTGAGAAGAAATGGCAGAAAAAGAGAGACAGAAATATAAACAGAATAAAACAGGATGGAGAGAAATACACAGTTAGTATTAATAACTGAATGTGAATGGGATGAGTTAACCCATAAAGCAGAAGCAAAATAAAGCAGACAGTCAACTGGATCAGAAACCAGAATATAACAACATGTTGCTTACAAGAGACTTAGTTGAGACAGAATAATGCACACAGGATTACAATAAAGAACTGAAGTATGATGTATTCTGCTTCATTCAGTTGAAGTTAAAAAAAAAGATAAGGATAGCAATCATGATCTCTGACAAAACAGAAAGAAACATAGACCTGATTCAAGGAGATAATCAGGGAAACAACATTTTGCTAAAAGGTGCCATTGACAGTTAAGTAATATCAAAAATTTATACAGCAAGTTTCTCTGATAAAGGTCTCATTTCTCAACTATATGGGGGTACTGACTTCAATTTATAAAAATAAGAGCCATGCCTTAACTGATAAACGGTCAAAGGATATAAATAGTCAGTATTGAGAAGAAATCAAAGCTATGTATAATCATATAAAATGCTCTAAATCACTATCAACTAGAGAAATTCAAATAAAACAATTTTGATATACCACTGTAAACATATTGAAAATGACAAATACTGGAGGGCGTGAGAAAAAAGAACTACTCTAATAAACTATTCGTAGAGTTATGAACTGGCCCAACCATTCTGCAGAACAGTTTAGAACTATGTCCAAAGGGCTATATAATTGTTGCATACCCTTTGACCTAGCAATACTACTACTAGGTCTGTACCTCCAAGAGTTCAAAGAAGGAGGAAAAAAAATCCTATATGGGCAAAAGTATTTATAGCAGCTCTTTTTGTGGTAGCAAAGAATTGGAAATCAAAGGGATGCTTGTCAATGGAGAAATGGTTGAACAAATTGATTTTGTTGCCTGAGGCATATGATTTTGTTGGAGTGCTATTAAACTGTGGAAAGTGAGGAGGAGGGTGGTTTCAAAGTGAAAAAAAAATTATGGAAAACCTCTATGAACTGATGCTAAGAGAAATGAGAAGAAACAGATCATTGTGTATAGTAACAGCAATGTTGTAGTGATGATGTTGTGAAAAACTGGGTTTTTCTGCTCAGTACAATGATTCAAGATAATTCCAAAGGTCTTGTGATGAAAAAAAAAATGCTATTCATCTCCAGAAGGAGAACTAATGAACTCTGAGTGCAAATTTAGGCAAAATGTTCTCATATTTTTGTGATATGGCTCATGTAAAAATATGCTTTGCATGATTTTACATATATAATTCATATCATATTGCCTGCCTTCTCAGTGGTTGTGGAAAGGATTGGACATAGGAAGAGAATTTTGAACTCAAATTTCAAAAAGAAATTAACTTTAAAATAAATAATATTTTGCTTTTTTATTTAATTTTGCTTTTTTGGAGGGCAATTGGGGTTAAGTAACTTAAGTAGCCTAAGGTCACATGGCTAGTAAGCGTTAAGTGTTTGAGGCTGGATTTGAACTCATGATCTCCCGACTCCTGGGCCAATGCTCTATTCACTCTGCCACCTAGCCACACCGTAAATAATATTTTTAAAAGAAGCTTATTCTAATGGTCAAATAAAAGATGATGACCTGACCTGGAGTAGCCATATGAGAAAATAGAAGCTGCAAATGAGAAATGTTGTAAAGATATGAATGATTTGGCAAACGATTGGATAGATAGGGTAAGTGAAAGTGAAAGATTGAGGATGACAATGAAATTTTGAGCCTGAATAGCTAGGATGATGGTGATGACCTCATTTGTATTACAGAGGTTCTGAAAAGTGGAGGGCTTGGGGGGAAAAGAAAATGAATTCTGTTTTGTATGTGATGGATTTTAAATGTGTAAGGGTCATATAGTTTAATATGTCTAACAGTCAATTATTGATGATAGGGAGAGAGAAAGAAAAAGAGAGAAAGAAAGAGGGGGAGGAGGGAGAGATGGAGGGAAGGAGAGAGAGAAGATGGACATATAAATCTGGGAATCGTCTGTGAAGTAATAAAAACCGACACTATGGGTGCACTATAGAACAAAAGAAAAGAAACCTCAGGACAAAACTTTGGGAGATACCAGAGGTTACTGGGTATAACAAGAAGAAGAGCAGAGAGGTCTGAAAAGGAATTGCAGGACAGAGAGGAAAAGGATCAGAAGAGAAGAATCATGAAAACCCAGAATCTAAAGGCTTCACCAGAAAAGCACCAATCTCAAATCCTGCAAAGATTAAAAACGAGCAATAAGAAATGATCATTAGATATGCCAATTAAGAGACCAATGGTAATTATGTTAAGGAGAATTTCAGGTGAATGATGAAGTTAGCAACTAGAGTTTGGTTTTTGGAGGGGTTTGATTGGCGTTGCATGCACACACATGTACACACACATATTCTGAGAGTACAGAAATTAGACAACACAATCCTTGGTTCAGTAGCAATTTACTATTCAGTAAGCATGCTATTATCGTAGAGAGCACTGAATTTGGAGTCTAATAATGTTTGGGTTCAAACCCCAATGTTGGATTCAAATAGTCACTTTACTATTTACTAGCTAATGGACTACTACTCCTGCTACAGCAGGAATCATGGCTGTGGCAGGAAAGATATCAAATGATGCCAAAAATTAGTTTATTGATAATTTATAAATAGTCGTCTATTCCTTATTCCTCAAAATCTGAACTATTTGCTCAAGGCTCACACTGCAAGTGAATATACAAGAGGAGGAAATAAATTGTTTCAATCTTGAAATTTCCTTTTCTTTCAGCCAGCCATCATTCATGTATCTATGTATCTGCCTATCATTTACCTACACAAATTAGCTGTTAGTTCAGTTGTCTGTTTGTTTTTAAGGCTGGGTTACCCTTTCTTGCCAAGGCTAGATATACAGAGGACACTCACAGGCAGGCTCAATGTCCCTATTAATTGGCTAGGAGTTTTGTCCTGCTCTGTTTCTTTGGTAAGTTTGCCACTCCTTAGGCTTCCTAGTGGTCCCTTGCTCTTAGGCTCTCACAATATTAGTGACAGATTTAGTGCAAACATCTGATCAGTTTGGTGCAGTTCAGTTCATAACTCCTGAGCTCAAACAATTCATTAACCAGTCTCTTTGGCACCTTGGATTGAAAAGAGTGTCTCACCACACCCTGCATCATTCTTTAGGTAAATAAAGCCTGAAGACAAAAGGAATTGGAAGGACATTTAGAAGACTGGGTCAGAGGTCCCCCTTGGAAAACCAAATAAAAGAGACCTCAAGATTGGTTTTATTGGACATTTAAAGGCAAAAAGAAACAACTGCATGGAGGTATCGAATCACCTCATTTCTGTTTTCATATATATTTGAGAAAAAACAACTAAGAAAATAATTGCAATCTAGGTTGTAAAAGGATTCTATGCTAATGATGATGTTCTCTAGATATGTTCTTGTTGGGAGATGACCTTGTGCTAATTATAGAAGACTCCCAAACATTGCAGATTTTACTAAATTATATCTATAATAACTTAAACACATATGGGCTAATTATCTACAAAGGAAAAACTGTGTACTAAGAAAGTCTATTTTCCAGCCTAAGACAGAGTTGAACGGAAAATATGTAGAGCTAGTCCATAAGGGAGGGTGTGCATATAAACATGCATATATCTAAATATAAATGTATGTGCATGTAGGCAGCAAGTTTGTTCAAAGGATAGAGTGATGGACTGGAAATCATGAAGACCTCAATTCAAACCCTGTCTCAGCCACTTAACAGCTGTGTGAACCTGGCAAAGTCACTTAACCTCTCTTGGCTTCAGTTTCTTCATCTGTAGAGCAATCATAATACCTACCACCCAGGGTTTTTGTAAGGATAAAACAGGACAATACACTTAAATTGTTTTGCTAACCTTAAAGTTCTATATAAATACTAGCTATGGGCTATAATTATTTATACACACATATGTGTATGTGAATGCATTTGAATGCTCATTTAATCTATATTTTTATGGTATAATACAATATATAGATATCTTAGACAGAAAAATGGACAAGGAGCTAGGCAAAGAACAGACCAGGAAGATGAGAATGGGTTGGATTATCTTTGATAAAATGCAGTTCTGGTAAGGATTAAACTCCCTGAAACAAAGTTCCAACTTTGTCTTTTTAAGGTTATACATCCGTAGTTATGCAAAACATTTCTATATTAGTTATACTGTTAAAAACTAACTATATTTCCCTCCAACCTATCCTACCCCCCCATTTATTCTATTTTCTCCTTTGACTCTGTCCCTTTGCATAAGTGTTTGCTTCTGACTATCCCCTCTCCCAATCTGCCCTGCCTTCTCTTATCTTCTCCTCTTATCCCTTTCCTCCCTACATGAGCATTCTTTCAAATGATTCAGGTTACAATCCAGTAACTATACTGGTTCTTAATGTGATGTGATACTTTCCAAAGATGAAAAGATGATCATTTTTTCTGATTATTATGACACAAATGGTACTAACAAATTCTTTACATTTTGGCAAGTGTTATGCCTCATGACAAAGAAGTGAAAAGAGTGACCAGTACACCCAGTGTACTGAAGTGTGGTTTCTAAAAGGGCATAGCATAGCCTACTTCTAAGAAGATGGAGAAGGATGCTACAATGCAAAAGTTACTGCTGGCCCTTCCAGGCCTTGTGCATTTCTCACATCAAGGGAGAGAAAACAGCAGTGAATCTTTGGCAAAAGTGTCCTTTAGCAATATTGCATCTTCAACAAATTAGAGTTTGAGTCTCTTGTTTTCTGTGTATGTTTCCAAAAGCCTCATTTATGATGTAATTGTTTAGCAAATTCTGACTTTCAATCTGGCCTTGGAGGTTGGGGAGACACTGATTGATTAGGGTACTGACAGCGGGACTCATGGGCTATTCTTCTGCATTCATAATTGTTCCTTTGCTCTTCTAGGTTTGGCACACATACACATTCAAAACCCTCAGCTGCCTTTGACACATTTGACTGTTATCTGGATGAAGTACTTATATTGGGCAATTTCTCATTATAGCCTAAAAATGACATACATATGTTAACCTTGGGAGGTAGCTTCTATTCCAGGGTTAGCAGGTTGCCCTGTACTGGTGCTAATAATGACTCTGATACTGACTTTGGAAAAAAAGGCACTATTACCTTAGGGTGGCCCTTAAAGCTGCCCCCTCTAAGATAAGTAATGAATTCTCTTAATATATTTCAATATGATATGATTTATGCACAAGTTTTCAGGAATATATCTATTAAGTAAAGCAATGTATACCTGTGCTGACACTTTCTGCAAATGAAAAGTCATTATGTAAATAGAATACTAGCACAGAGCAAAATCAGAACCTTTGAATTTCTTAATAAAAATAGATTTGATTTTATTTTGTCTCAAAGAATTTAAGCTGGAGCAATCACTAAATGAATTTATACAACACTGACTAAAGAAAATATAATGATCTTCATCTGGACTATAAAAAGGCTCCATTGTCACTCCATAAAATATATTTTTGCCATCAGCATCTACTCATAAATTTCTTCAAAACATTCAACCCCCAAAAGGATAATGTACAAATACCTCCAAATATTAATAATATAAACAAAGGTATATTCTTTTAAAAAGATTACATGAGGGGCGGCTAGGTGGTGCAGTGAATAGAGCACTGGCCCTGGAGTCAGGAGTACCTGAGTTCAAATCCGGCCTCAGACACTTAACACAAAAAAACTAGCCGTGTGACCTTGGGCAAGTCACTTAACCCCAACTGCTCTCCAAAAAGCAAAAAATAAAAATAAAAAAAATAAAAAATAAAAAGATTACATGAGATATAATAAACTTACTGAATCTTACTGCAAAATATACTGAGTAATAATACATAAATTCATTTTATAGAAATGAACTATATGTCATTTTCTCCTCATTTAGCCTGATTCTAGAGAACCTCAAAATGGTCAATTTAGTAAGAAATATTTAAAAATCAAAACATTATGTGATGTGAACCACAGCGTAAATGAGATGACCAGAAAAGGACCAGTTATATGGTAAGAGTGAGGGATGACTAATGGTTAACCCATGTGTTCAACTGATAACCCCACAATGCCAAGAGAAGAGATCCATGGGGAATCTCCCAGTATATTTCTCTCTCCTCCTCCTCCTATTAGGATGGTTCCCCCTACAAAGAATTTACATGAGAATGTTAACAAGATCCTCATAGGATGAGGAGAAACAGTTTGTGTTCTGCACCACTGGGGTGAAAATTAGAGGTTATATTGCAAATGAAATCATGGAAATATGGTAGCAACCAGTTAGACTGATTTTTATTTATTTATTCAGTTAATTTTAGTTTTCAACATTCAATTTTATAAAATTTCAAGTTCCAAATTTCCCTCCCTACCCCCTTCCCAAGATAGCATGCAATGTGATATAGGTTATAGCTGTATAGTCATCTTAAACATATTTCCACATTAGTCATGTTGTGATATAAGAATCAGAACAAAAGGGGAAAACCAGGAGAAAGAACAAAAATCAGAATAAAAGGAGAAAATAGTATGTGTCTTTCTGTGTTCAAACTCTGTTCTTCTTTCTCTGAATGCAGATAACATCATGTGTCTTTTGGAATAGTCTTAGATAACTGCAATGCTGAAAAGAGCTAAGTTCATCCAAGTCAGTCTTGGCACAATATTGCTATTACTGTGTACAGTGTTCTCACAGTTCTGCTCACTTTCTCAGTATCAGTTCATGCAAGTCTTTCCATGATTTTCTGAAATACACCTGCTCATCATTTCTTATGGAGCAATATTATTCTATTGCATTCATATATCACAACTTGTTCAGTCATTCCTCAATTGATGGATATTCCCTCTATTTCTTTTTCCTTTTTCTTTTTTTGCTTTTTGTTTTTTTT
>JAQQSW010009580.1:0-13200 GCA_028646575.1 Pseudocheirus occidentalis
TCAAGGAGATATTTCACACTGATTTCTATTTTTTCATTTTTTTGTAACAGTTTAATAGTATCTTGGTTTCTCATAAAGTCATTAGCTTCTGTTTGCTCCACTCTAATTCTGAAGGAATTATTCTCTTCAGAATGCTTTTGAGACTCTTTTTCCATCTGGCAAATTCAACTTTTTAAGGCATTCTTCTCCTCATTGGCTTTTTGGGTTTCTTTTGCCATTTGGGTTATTTTGTTCTTTAAGGTGTTGTTTTCTTCAGTCAAGTTGTTGATTCTCTTTTCATGATTTTCTTGCATCATTCTCATTTCTCTTTCCAATTTTTCCTCCACTTCTCTTATTTGGTTTTCAAAGTCAGTCTTTTTTAAGTCAATCTATGGCTTGTGGGCAATCTCCATATTTCTTGGAAGCATTTGGTGTAAGAGTTCTAACTGTGTAGTCTTCCTCCCGCTCCATGCTTTGATCCTTTTTGTCCACAAAAAAGGATTCTAGAGTTTTATTGCTGTTCTTATTTTGCTTCCTTTTCCTCATGTTGGCCAGTCAATTAATTGCTTGATTTTTTAGCTCTGTGGAGCTCTGCTTCCCGGGGGGAAAGCTCTGTCCCAAATCTCTGGGGTTTTCACAGCTGCCAGAGCTATTAAGGGGGTGGTGCAGCACCCCCCAGCTTTGGCTCACTGAAAGGGCACCCCAGGGCCACCATTTCACACCACTATCCAGAGCCAAGCCACTTAATGCAAGAGCCCTTGGCCCTGATTGATCTCCTCAGACACCCTGCTATCTGCAGGCTGGGAGCTCTGAAGCAGCCCAGTGGAGGCAGTTGCTTCTTTCAGCCGTTCCTGCTGCAACAGCCGCCTCCCGCTGCTTCCTTGCCCTGGGAGCAGTTAGGCCAAACCACTTTTCTCCCCCAAATTTAGCAAAATCCACTGACCTTTCTCTTAGCCTTTTTTCTTCTGGCCTGATAAATGTGGAAACTGTGCCTCCAGTGCCATGGATCTGCTCTCCCGTAGTCTCTGCTATGGTTCCACCCGACTACCCTGGGGCCTGGCCAGGGTTTGGGGCTGGGCTGACCTTGGCTCCCAGCCTGCTGCGATGAGCCCCACCTGCCGAGCTGCCTTCAGCGAGAGATGTGTTTTCTGTATTTTGGAGAATTTTGGAGCCCTAAAATTTGTTTAGAGTCATATTTTATGGGTATTTAGGGTGACTGTGTGGGAGCTGCAAAACTTTGCTGTTTCTAGGCTGCCATCTTGGCCTTTCCCTCCTCCAGCACTCTTTTCAATGTAACATGATTCTTTCAAGTAGATTCTACAAATATTTATTAGGGTGGTACAGTGAAAAGAAAACCAACTTTGGTGCCAGGGGATCTGAGTTCAAATTCTGCTTCTGAAGCTTACTATCTGTATGAACTTGGATATATCCCTGAATTTCCCTGGGCTTATTTATGAAATGAGAGTTGAACTAGGTTGCATCTGATGTCCCTCTGGCTTTTGCTCTAAAGTTCCATTATGTGCAAAGTGTTGTGTAATATTTTGTTTGGTAAAGGGTTCCAGTCATGTGATTTCATTAGTATAGGGTACTTCTTGCATAGAAATCCTCTCCATAGATAACAGATGACAATTCCCCTGTAATTTGTGTTTTTAGTTTTCTGGGGATGCTGAGAAGTTAAATGATTTGACCAGTGTGTGCCAAAGACAGGACCTGAGCTCAATTTTTCCTGACTCTAAGGCCCATTTGTTTTCCAATCCATGCAGCATCTCTCTTGGAAATGTGAAAATCAAAATGGCACAGTTCAGGATCTCAAGGCACAAAAAAAAAACAACAAAAAACAAAACACCCTAAAAGCCTAGAATCTAATAAGAAAAAACACAAAGAGCCAATAATGAGCAATAAACATTTATCAAGAACCTACTATGTGCCAGGCACTGTTAAGCACTGGAAATACAAATTTAAAAAAAATAGAGTGCCTGCCTTCAGGGAATTTGTAATCTAACAAGAGAAAAAGAAAACCTGAACAGAGGCTGAAAAGTTGGGAATGGAGAGAGGTAGCTGATGTGGGGGTGTAGTGGAGAAGTCAGTTTGAAAAGTCCAAAATAGTGCAGCCAGGTGAGAAATGAAATGTCCTTCTCTTTAATGGGGCTTTCTCTTTAAATGGAGATTTGGCATTCCTAGCTCCATCCTCCAATTAGGGGACCAAGGGTAGTGATGAGGTAGAATCTGAGGATGCAGAGATCTTACAGGATGTTCAAGTTGATCCCTGGGGCATCAATCAGAGAAATGTCAGCATAGTACAGCCAGGTGAGAAATACATACAGAAATAACTGTGTAATAAGGGTTTCTTTTCGGCCCCAGAGGACAGAATGAGTTGCAGGGGCAGAGATGGCATGGAGGTATATTTAAACTTCAGGTCAGAGAAAAGCCCTCACAAGTGGAGCGAACCCCAAATGGAATGAGTTGCCTTAGGAAATTATGCGGGGGGGGGTTCATGAGTCAGAACCTGGATGAACACTTGTCTAGGATGTCATTCTAGGATTTTTTTTTCAGGTGTGGGCTAGTCTTTGATGTGCCTTCTGACACAGAAAATTGGTAATTGTAGACACAAATACAAGGGATGATAGATGGATGGATAAATATACAGATAAATGAATGGATAGATAGAGATAGATGGACAGATGGAGAGATGAAAGATTGACACATAGATGATAGATAATTGGATAAATAAATATATGGATAGATGGATGGATGGATAGATAATAGATTGACATATAGATGATAGATGGATAAATAAATATATGAGTGGAAAGATAGATGGAGAGATAGAGGTAGAGGGGTGAAAGGACATATGATAACTTGATATATTGATTTTAGGTAAATAGAGAAATATGTGGATGGATAGAGAGATGAATGGAGAGGTAGAGCCTGTATGAAATATCTGCCTTGTGCCAAGCACTGTGTGGTGAGAAGATAACTTCTCCAATGTGCTTAAAGTTCCTTATTGCTCCAACATTTTGCTAATCCCAGAACACTAGGATTTCAGAGCTGGAAGGGACCCCAGTGGCCATCTAGTCTGACCTCTACATGCAGAGAATCATGTCATAAAGATCCCTAGCAGGTGGGTCTACATCCTTAGGTCAGTGCCCTATGATGACACCTATCCCAATAAAGCGTGCTTGGTATGTCATCCTTAAGCTCATGTTCTGTGAGGTACCTCAGTTTCTGATCTATGTGCTGCTGGAGTAGGTTGGGGTCAGTCTCTCTTTTATGTAGGAAACACATTTCAGTCTGGAATAGGAACAATGTCATAAAATAGAAAGCATGGTTTTTTAGAGTTAGAAGACTTAGGCCTACACGCTGGTTCTATCATCTGCTACCTTCGTGTCCTTGAGTAAGTCCCTTCCTTTCTCTGGGCCTCAGTTTTCCCCTCTGTAAAAGGAAGGGGTCACTTGCAGCTCTAAATCTACGATCCTACAATTGTATTTGCAATATTTTCAAAGCACAGTACAGGCATTATCTCATTTGATCCTCACAACAATCCTATAACATGGGTGTTTTTATTATTCTCATTTTACAGATGAGGAAACTGAGGCTGGAAAGGCCAAGTGACTTACGTAGTGTCATATAACTATGCATGTCAGTATTCAAACTTAGGTCTTCATGAGTCCAAGTCCAGCATTCTATCCATCAATCACATCAATAGTTGTCTTTTGGCCTTACACCTAGGGGCTTCCCCCCACCCTAGTTCCTCTTTAGAAAAGGATGTCCACTTGAGCAAGTCACTTAAGCTCAATTACCTTGCCTCCATCCCTCCAAAAAAAAAGGGAGATCAATTAAATGCAATGACTCCAATTTCTAGGCAGCAAGGTGGCTTAGTGAATAGAACACTGGCCCTGGAGTCAGGAGGACCTGAGTTCAAATATGACCCCAGGCACTCAATACTTACTAGCTGTGTGACCTTGGGCAAGTCACTTAACCCCAACTGCCCTGCCCTCCCCCCTCCAAAAAGACAAAAAAACAACGAAAAGGACGTCTATAATCACTCTTTGCGGGGGGGGGGGGGCAGACCTGTGATGTCATCTGTGTACAGGATGAGCAATGAGGACACCTTACCCTTACCAATGTAGACCATAGTATAATGGACTTAGAATCAAAGGAGGTCTCAGACACCATTTACTCCAGCTTCTCATTTTCAGATGAGGAAACTGAGACCCATGAACATTCAGTGGCATGCGCCACAGGTAGAAAGCCTCAGAAGTAGGGTCTAAACCTTCATGGATTTTTTTTAAAAGCTAATTTTTGTGATGGATTAAATGCATTGAGATGAAAAAAATCCTCTGGTAGGTTCCCTGCAGTCATTTGTGAAATGACTAAAAATCTCAAATAAGATGAACAGATGCTACGCACCTCTTCCTGCTCCCACATGGCTTGGATGTCTTCACCTGGCTCTCTATATTTTGCAAGCCTTCCATTCAATATAGCTTGGGGATTGTGAGTATTCAGACTCACTGATCTAGAGCTAGAAGGAACCTTAAAGGCTGTAACATCTGATCTCATTTTATAGATGAAGAGATTGTCCAGGGTCATCTAGCTTGTAAGTGCCAAAAGAGTTGTTCTTTTTCAGGTGTGTCTAGCTCTTGGGAATCTATTTGAGATTTTCTTGGGAAAAGATACTGGAGTGGTTTTCCATTTCCTTCATCAGCTCATTTTGCAGATGAGGAAACTGAAGCAAACAGGGTGAAGTGACTTGCCCAAGGTGTACCTGCAGGTTACAGAGGTTCTTGGCAGGTGAAGAAGATGGTGTAGAATAGGTCCTTTTCTAGAGTTGTTCCCCAGAATAACATCTCTTGACATCTGGAGGAACAAATGGTGGGAAAGGCTTGCTGTTGCATGTTAATCCCCAGCCCCTGAATCCCCAGGAGCTGAGGAGGGGGCAGCCAGACACATACCCCAAATATAAGATAATAAAAGGGCAGAGAGATCTTTGATAGCTGAGGGATCTCTGTAGACTCCTTGAAAGCACCTCTGGCATAACTTCAGTTTACGTGAGTATCTCTAAGATCATTTCCAAGACGCCTCCAGGGTCAGAGGTTTCTTGTATTTTGGAGAAAGGAGGGGCACCTGGCTAACAGATGCTCCCTAACTGGGGGTGGGTGGCTGAAGATGAGAGTCCCTTTCTTCACCTACTTAAATGGACTAGCTCTTCTTGGCGTGATCCCACTTTCTTCCAGATGCACCGACAAGTTTCAGAGGTTCTTAGCAGGTGAGGAGGATGGTGTAGAATAGGTCCTTTTCTAGAGTTGTTCCCCAGAATAACATCTCTTGACATCTGGAGGAACAAATGGTGGGAAAGGCTTGCTATTGCATGTTAATCCCCAGCCCCTGAATGCCCTGCCAGGCAGGAGGCAAGAAGAGGGGTTTAGTGCTGAAGGTTCCTTAGGGAGCCATCCACTTGGGGCTGAGCACATTCCCAGTGCTCTGAATGAGATGGCTGATGCTTTGTATCATTTTAAAGTGGTCTGTTTTCAGATTGCTGGCACCAGAGGCCGATGACCAATCAGGCCAGAGCCCAGAGTCTCTCTGGGATCTTGGCACGGCCAAACGGGTGGCACTGAATTGAAGCTCTATTGTGGGGGCTGCTAAGGACTCAAGAATCCACTTGTTCTGGGGACTTTGGGTCTGGCAAGAGGGCTGACGCACAGCATCACAGAATATTGGAGTAGGAAAGGACTGGAGAGGTCATCTAACTCAGCCCCTTCTTTTTACAGATTAGGAAACTGAGTCTAGCCATAGTGGCATAGTGGACAGGGTAATGGACTTAGAGTCTGGAAGATATGGGTTCAAATCCTACCTCATATACTAGCTGTGTGACCTTGGGCTGGTCACCTGCTGGAACTCAGAAACAAAAGTGGATCAAACCACTTCTTCCCTTGCCCTAGGGCTCAAGGGCACCTAGGAATAAAGGAAGCAGAAAGCATGGGAGAAAATATGATGGGTTCAAGGACAAAGTTTGCAAGAAGAGATAATAATAAATTTATTATAATTATGTAATTATAATAAATGGTAATAGCTGACATTTATACAGCAATTTGTGTCTTGTCAAGTCCATGGTTTAGTGGATAGGTTAGCCAGCCCTGGAACTGGGAAAACCTGGGTTCAAGCCTCTAATACACACTGACTATTCACCTCTCTGGGTCTCAAAGGAATGATTGCTATGGAAGGTAGTGAACTCCCCATCACTGGGAGTCTTCAAGCGATGATTGTAGGACACTTTGTTGGAGATATGTTCAGTGAGAGCCTAGTTCAGTCACAGGTCAACCCAGATGGCTTCAGAGGGCCCTGCCAGGTCTAAGGTGCCATGAGTCTGTGATTCTGTGAATGGAGCAAGTTGGACTCCCTCCATCCCTCCCTCTTTTCCTCCTAGGCCTGAGGTTCTGTGGTGCCAAGAAGGAGGCACAAGTTAGAGCTCAGGGCGCCAGTTTGTCCGGCAGCTGTTGTCACTGCCAAACTGTCTCCAACATGATGAACCGGGTTCCAGGAAGAGGCTGGAGTTAGCTATCAATCGAGGCATCAGCCAAGAAAGCTAATGAGAAAAGACGGGTCCAGATCCAGGGAGGTAGAAGCAGCCATGTCCTCTGCCTCTCTCTGACTGCTTGTAGAATATTGTGCTCAGGTCTGGGCCCCACATGTGATAAGGCACCCGGACAATTTGGAGCATGTTCGAGGGAAAGCAAACAGGGATGGTGGCAGTCTAGACATCATCCCCATAACGGTAGGTGGACAGAAGGAGGCCCCACAAACACTATCTGGGCCAGCTCAACCCTCCAGCAAATGTCTGTTAAGCAGCTATTTGTTAAACATGGCTGGCAGGGAGGCAATCCAAGTGAAAAAATTCTGTCAATGTGTAGCTTGAGTTTAGACAACAGTACTGGACTTAATCAGGAAGACCTGAATGTGAATCTGGTCTCAGATAATAGCTTAGCTATGTGTCCTAGGGCAAGTCACCTAATCTCCCTCAGTCTCAGCTTCCTCATCTGTAAAATGGGGATAATAATAGCACTTACATCCAAGGGTTGTTGTGGGGATTACATGAGATATTTGTAAAGAGTTTATTAATGACTGGTCCATGGTAGGTGCTATATATTTCTTCTAATAACTGCTATTATGGGGGCAGCTAGGTGGCTCAGTGAATAGAGCACTGGCCCTGAAGTCAGAAGGCCCTGAGTTCAAATCCGGACTCAGACACTTAACACAAAAACTAGCTGTGTGACCTTAGGCAAGTCACTTAACCCCCAATTGCCCTCCAAAAAAAAAGAGAAAAAGGTACCCATTAATAACTGCTATTATAACTATTTAAGTTTTTGCAAAGTGCTTTACATATATTATCTCATTTGTTCCCCACTACAACCTTGTAAGTTATGTGTTATTATTATTCCCCTTTTACAAATGAGGAAGCTGAGGTTGAGGGACATTCGGTGACTTGCCCACAGACACATAGCTAAGTAAGCATCGAACACAATCCAGCTTTCTCTCCTGCCCAAATTATTGTCCATTGGCAGTGTCTACCCCAGATTTATATGCTAATGGATGAGAACTATAGGCTGCCCATTGAGCTGCATATCATAATGTGGATAGGAGGTCTTCTTCATCCACTTGGTTTTTCCTATGTGGGTAGTGAAGCCAAATGCTTTAGAGTGATTATGGATTTTTATTGCAGGATCTCTCCAATGGTCTGAGGCTGGATGGATTCAACAAAACAGTGTCTGCAATCAGGTGTATCTTGAGGAGTTCACCATCTTTAGGGAATCCTCCATGATAGTGGTCTTTACCATATGATATAATATTTGAAGCCCCATGAGGGTGGAAACCATGTCTTATTTCAACTTTGAATCTCACCCAGCACCTAGTACAAGGCTAGGCAAACAGCAGGTGTTTAACAACTGTTTGCTGAATGGTTGAGCTAGCCCAGAAATTGTTTGTGGAACCTCCAGCCGTCTGTGGGGGGTTGCTGTAAAACACTGTTGCATAATTAATTCATCAAGTGAGTACTGAAAGTTTGTGAGACTTCAGTTCTGGGGGAGACCAGAGCATCCTGCATTCAGAAAGAGCTGAGTTCAAATCTATCCTCAGACAGTTACTAGCTGTGTACTCCTGGGCTTTAAAGAATGGATCATTATGCACAGGTATGGGAATATTGGTTGGAGGAGAAAGCATTTCAGGTACAGGGCACCATGGGAAAAATCCTTTGGGGAGAAGGACTGGGGTGACCAGTATCATTAGCAATGAAGGAACAGCTTTTTCTTCCAATCCCTCCTGATTTCTAATCAAAGCCGAGAATAGTTCTTGTTCCCCTCCCAGTTGGTGCTGGGTTTTTAATGCAGTCAAGACTCCGGAAAACAAGAGAGAAGTTTTCTGTGCTTCCCAGCCCTCACTCTGCCCCTAAACTCATTGCCATGCACCCTCCCCATCCACCCCAGGCCATAGGGCTCATTTGCACAGTCCAAGGGGCTTCCGGCAGCCACTAGCACTCTTTGTCCCATCTAACAAAGGACTCTGGGAGGTTATTTTTTTTTTTTAGGAAACCCGGGCCAAATTTTCAGAAAAAAATTCCTCCTCTCCTCCCCTCTCATCTCTGCTCCTCTCTTTTCCTCTCCTCTCTTCCCCTCCCTTCCTCTTTCCTCCCCTCTCTCTTTCATCTGTTCATCTATCTTCCTTTATTTTCTCCATACTTATGGCAATAGCACCGAGACCATCACTCATAGGTAAATGGCCCCATCACTCCAATCATCTTTAATTCCTCACCTTTCTTTGAACATGAGGTAGGGAGTGGGCTTCGTTATCTGTCCTCAGCAATCATGGTTGGTCATGGCAGCGATCAGAGTTCTTCATACTTTCTAAGTTGTTTGCCTTTACAACACTGTTGTCAGGGTGACAAGAGATGATGGTAGGTGTTTCAGGGAGCCCAATGACCAGAGTCTCTGGGTGGGCAGTCTTGAATGAATTCTCAGGCTCAAGCATTCTGAGTCAAGTTGGTAAAAGTTTATTGTTAGGCTATACAGTGGGCAGGGAGTCTTAGGGAACCTGCCACCTTAAAGGATCGTAGGTATATTTTTATAGAATAATCCATAGTATAACCGGTGCCAATTATGCTAAGTGAGTAAGGGTGGGATTAGGGAGGACTTAAGGAGTGGTCAGTGCTTAAAGGGATATGCATTTTTAACATCAACTGTGCTGGCCTATTGCCCGTAATTCACTGGGAAATAGCCCAAGGGGGGGGGCTACATGGTTTTAGGCTTGAAATGTCACTAAGTCAACTAGAGATTAGAGCTGTCTGAGAAGTGCCGGGTCTGTTACCCATCAATGTCCTGTTTGACAAGACAGATGTTCAGAGTACACGTATGTCCCAATCTAACAAGGTACCCAGGATGTGTATCATGAGCTAAGGAGTCTACGCATGACTGAGTCTCCGATATATATGATAGATAACCCGTACACAGCTGCTTCAGCCAGTACACAATTGGGTCAAACTACTAAATTCTATAGATGCAGCTGACCACTGTAACAGGAAGAGAGATAAGTACTTTGTGAGGCCATGCTGCCCCTGAGCTAGGGAGAAACTGCCTGAGACACTGTTTTGGGACTAGGGAGATTTGAGGCTAGGGAGAAATGTGATTTTGCGAACTGATGTGATTTTACAAACTGGGGTTCAAGCAGAGGCACCCAAGCACCCCATCAAGGGTATAAATTACTCTGCTGCTTCTTCTCACTTCCCTCACTTCCTTCATACCAGTCTTCCCAAGTTTCCCTGAAACCATCCTTATGCCATAATTTATATTATATTATGTGTTCCTGCTCTTGCACCCTCTATGTATCCATATCTAAGAATCCTAGCACCTACAGCAAATCCACCCAAGGTGGTAGAGAGGCAGCAGTCAGTGGTATAGAGGACAGCAATTGTTGAGTTAAATCTGACTCTTTGTGACCACACTTTGGTCCACTCTGTGGACTACACTTTCCATGGGGTTTTCTTGGCAAAGATACTGGAAAGGTTTGCCATTTTCTTCTCCAGTGGATTAAGGGAAACAGAGGTTAAGTGACTTGCCTGAGGCTAGATTTGAATTCAGCTCTTGAATGCCCAGTGCTCTGTCCACCAAGTCACCTAAGTGCCTCCTAACAGTAACTGTAGCTACAGTCAAACCAGGAGAAGGTGACCTGTAGGGAAATATTTAATAACTGACTCCTGGGGAAAAAAAATGTGTGGAGGACACCCTTTTAAATCTAATCTGCATCATTAGCATTTTCTCCATCACTTTCTCAAATCTAGACAATCAATACAACAATAAATTAAGCCCTGATATGTAGCTTTTGAACATTTCAGAGGTGTAGATGTTCACACTGACAATTTAACAATTGGCTTTTGTGAGCCAGTTTGAGCTGGCTGCAGCACACCCTTGCTGTCCCCTGTCTTTATCACTTAAAGAGGCTGTGGGGAAAGTTGGGGCTCAGAGGGGAACACTATCTTAGTGATGAGATTTGGGCAGCTTAAGGGAGACAACACAAGGCGAAGTGTTCATGGGCAACCCAAGGTTGGATGTCCCCCAAAAGGGAAAGTTTCTCATCCCTACCATACCTCAAAGTTTAGGGATTTAGTTTACCTAGTGCTGTTTTAGAATGAGAAACCACTCCTCTGTTTAGCAGGCAATATTGCTCAAAGATTTTATTTAAAAACAAAACAACTTCTTGGTCAAGTTGGGAGGAAATGGTTTCTTTAGGAAATAGTTCCTGCCCTAAGTGTTTCTATACTTTAGTAAACAGAAGAAGAAAAAATTACAAATAGAACATTTGTTAGGTTCACACTTTTCCAGGCTATCTAAACTAATTCATCCTGGAATTAACCAGTTAGGAAGCATTTACTAAGCCCCTACTGTGTGCCAGACACGGTTAAGTTCAAGAGAACAAAAGCTCAGAGTAAGGTTGAATGAAACTAAAGATAGCAAATGGGGTTTGTTTCCCTCCCCACCCCTCCAAGCTATTGTGGGAGAAAGAGGAAGATCAAAAAAGGAAATGAGACTGCTTTTTTATGTGGGGAGAGGAGATAATAAATGACAAGGAGTCCATCTGTCAACAAGTACTGGGAACAAAGGAATTTAGTCTAATGGGGGGGGGTGGGATTGAGAAAAGAAGGTAGAGCTGCTCAGTTCTTATTTGCTTCTGTTTTCTCAGCCAAGGAAAATGACTTTTGCCTTGGAAATGTTGACAAAAAAGGATGACAAATAGTTGATAACTGTAAGAGACTGCAAAGGGTTAAGTTTCCACAGGCCTGAAACGAGGTAATGAAACTTAATGGAAACAACACTAGTGTTCTTCTCATTGGTTGCACACACACACCCCCCCCCCATTTGTTGTGTAGATATGCATAAAGGATTAAAGGATGTTTCCTTCTGATTGGGTAGAAGGGTCAAATGATTAGTTATGATAATAAAGGATTGTCAACTGTAGCTCTCATTGGTTGTCTCCAAATTTGGTGCATAATGAGGGATAGGAAAACACCGTTCTCTGATAGGATACCAATTCATGAATCATTATGTTAATGAAGGATTGAGATTGCTTTGCCAATTAGCTAGTTATTCATGAAGACATCGTGAGCCCACCTCACAGACCAATGGTGAGTCCAGACAGGAGAGTGAGGATGGGGTGGGGGGGTGGGGTTAGGATTAGGATAACAGAACTTCCACAATTTGCGCTCCCTGACTGATGTGGCTTGAGCGGCCAAGGCTGTGCCATTTCTCATGAGAAGGAATAAAGGACTCTTTCTACTTTCCAACTCAGAGTCTGACTTTTAGAATCTGGTAGTTGTCTCTATCCCACACAATAACTAAGAGAAGAAAGGAGATAGTAAGGAAGCACCCTTCCCTTGATAAATTCAAGTTTCTCAGGTCAGATGAACTACATCCTTGGGTTAAAAGTTTGACTGACTGGGATATTAAATGAACTAGTGAATGTGATTGTTGAGCTCATGTTGGTGATATGTGAAAGGCTGTGGAAAATATTAAGGGAATTTTTGGACTAGAGAAGGCCAAATGCCCTGATTTTCCAAAAAGAGAATGAAGTATGAAAATCATAGACCTATGAGCTTGTCTTCAATTCCTGGGAAATTTCTCAAAGGGAGAATTAAAGAGATGGCTAGTCAGCACTAGAAGAGGATGCAGTGATTACAAAGAGCCAGTATGTTTTGATTAAGCACAGGGCATACCAGACTAACTTTTTTTCTTTCTTTTTTTAGAATAGGGTTAGGCAGCTAGGTGATACAATGGAGAGAGTGTTGGACCTAGAGTCAGGAAGACATCTTCTTGAGTTCATATCTGGCCTCAGACTAGCTGTGTGACCTTGGGCAAGTTACTTAAACTTGTTTGCCTCAGTTTCCTCATCTGTAAAATGAGCTGGAGAAGGAAATGGCAAATCACTACAGCATCTCTGCCAAGAAAACCCCAAATGAGGTCATGAAGAGCTGGACACCATTGAAACGAGTGAACAACAACACTAAATTGGTAGGTCAAAGGAATTTTACAGAGTTTACCTAGATTTTAACAAAAGATTTAATAAAATTGTTTGTAATACTTTTATGGAAAAATGGAAAAAGATGATGCAGACCATAATATAGCCAGATTCAGAACCGGTTGAAAGCTCTGACTCAAAGTTTAGCTGTTAATCGTTCAACGCCAACTTGGCAGAAGTTCTCCAGGTATCAGCACTTGCCCTTGCTTAACATTTTTTGTCAATGACTTGGAAAAATACATGTTTATCAAACCTGTAGGTGATACAAAGTTAAGAGTGATAGTTTACATCTTGGATTAATAAATGGATTAATTAGTTTACTTCTTTTTAAAAAATTTATTAGATTGGTTTATTTACTTTTAGTTTACAACATTCAGTTTCACAGCCCTTTGAGTTTCAGATTTTCTCCCCCTTTCTCTCCCCCCCACCATCCTGGCGTCATGCAGGATCTACAAATATCTTCCCATTAATCATTAGTCAGATTGTAAAGAAGGATTGTAACTGATGGAATGATCAGTGGGAAAGAGGAAACAAAACAAAACAAGAACCCCCCCTAAAAGCTTTGGCAGCTGGGAAAACCCCAGCGATTTGGAATAGAGCTTTCCCCCTGGAAGCAGAATTTCACAAAGCTAAAAAAAAAACCAACCAATTAATTGACTGGCC
>JAQQSW010009581.1:0-13200 GCA_028646575.1 Pseudocheirus occidentalis
GCCCTGACTAAATTCTCCTTCCCATTTCTTACAGCACAATAGTATTCCAACACATTCTTTTACCATAACTTGTTCAGCCATCCACCAATTGATGGGCATCCCTTTAAATTTCCAGGATTTTGCCGCCACAAAGAGAGTGGCAGTAAATATTTTTGTACATATGGGACCTTTTCCCACTTCTATGATCTCTTTGGGATACAACCCCAAATTTGGTATTACTGGGTGAAGGGTATGCAATTATTTATAGCCCTTTGGGCATAGTTCCAGATTGCGCTCCAGAAGCCTCTCCTTGTCTCTTCTGTATCAGTTCTTGCTTTCTTTCCTTATTCATATGACATACTTACTCCTTTTTATCTATCCCCATACAATTGTACTTTTTAGAATCACCCATCATTCACAGTTTAACCCAAGCCTTTCTTACAAACTATCCAAAGTATGAGGACAGATAAGAATCCTGATACGACTTTAACATGTAAGAAGGAAACAGTCCGACCTTATTGAGACCTTTATAATTGTGTCTCAGTGTTTACTTCATATGTCTCTGGGGTCTTATATGTCAAACTTTCTTTTTTCCCCCAAAAGTCTCTTATATGTCAAAAATTCTGCACTTTTTTGTAAATACTTGAAAATCTTTCAATTTGTTAAAGGTCCATTTTTTTCACTCTGGATTTTACTTAACTTTGCTAGGTAAATTACCCTTTGTTGAAACGCCAGCTCTTTTGCTCTACAAAATATACTGTTCCAAAACCTATGGCCCTTAAACATAGAAGCTACTAGGTTTTGTGTAATCATGATTGTACCTTCATAATATTTAGATTTCTTTTTTCTTGTCGTTCACCAGAATTTCTCCTTAACCTGGGACTTCTAAAACTTGACTATTATATTCTTGTAGGTTTTCCTCCTACAATCTGACTGGTGGTGGTTGGTGTTTTTTTTTCTATTTCTGCTTCACCTTCTTCTTCTAGAACTTCAGGGCAATTTTAAAAAAAGTCTTATAATATTGTATCCAGGTTCTTTTTTTGGTCGTGACTTCCAGTTAGTCTTATTATTTTTACATTATTTCTCCTCCCTCTACTCTCTAGAATAATTTTATTTTCTGATGAGAAGTTTTGCATTCTCTTCTATTTTTTCTTCTTTTTGTATTGGATTTATTATTTCTTGGTGTCTTAGAAAATCAATAGCTTCCCTTTGCCCAATTTTAGTTTTCACATAAATATTTATTCCTTAAGTTGTTGCTTCTCCATCTCCAGTTGGTTGACTTTTTTCTCAATTTTCTTAGATTTCTCTTATTTTTCCTTGTTTCCTTGATGTTTCTTATTTATTTTTAATGTACTTCCTAAGGATTTAAGTGGTTCTTCCAGGAACTGTTTTTGGGCTTATGATCATTTGATGTTCCTCACCAAAAAGGGGGTAGCTTTTTTTTTAGCTCTACTATATTCCTCTGAATATGAACCCAATCTTCTCCATCTCCCCAGTAGCTATCTATAGCTGAAGCCTTTCTCCTTTGTGTATGCATTTTTATTTTCATTTGTTTCATTTTATTTTTAGCAGCCTATTATTATAATCAAGTTCTAGTCTGGAGGCATAAGGAGTGATTCTCCGTAACTCAGGTCATACTTTACTGTTATTTTCTGAACTCTCTCCCAGGACCCATCTTTGGATTTTCTTCTCCACTTCTAAGCCACAGGTAGGGTTCCAATTGGCTTTCACACCTGATAAGCTTAAATTTGAGAAAGAAAAATGTTAAATGATATCCCTTATATATTAAAAGAACTAGTAGATCTTTATTGTTTATTACAGCTACATGAGAACTCTGATTACCTCTTAGATGTGATTGGTAAAAATTGCTGTTTAAGATAAAAAGCATTTAAGATCATATTCACATATCCCTATTTTTGCTTCTTAGACATAATTCGTACTATCAGACTACATAATCAGTAAAGGATATGAATTATTTTTTTTAGTTTACTGGGAAATTTAATATTATTTTTCATCTAACACTAGAAGGTGTAAAGAAATGTACACAAACTACTTAAAACTCACCTTAAGATATCCCCAGTGACTAAATAAATTTTAGAACTAAAAGCTTTTTAAAAACATGGTCATCAGTATTTTAATTGAGATTCAGTTTATATATATCGATAGGTGCATGTGAATCTGTATGTGTATGTTTATGTATATGTGTATGTGTATGTGTATGTGTGTGTGTATGTGTATGTGTGTGTGTGTATGTGTATATATATTCCCCCTTTGGCTAAAACACTTTGTGAAATCTCAGTTAGTTTCTTAACTTAACTTAATACTTCAGGGAATCTGTATTACTTAAGGACATCTTACACCAACTCAGTTCTAATAAAGCTCACTTTTAAAAGTTTGTTTCTGCTATCAAGAAAAAAGTCAGGAAAATAGAGAATACTCACTGACTTTCAAGCAATAAATGAAAGGGTAGACTATGGGAGCCCTTCATCCATGCCTCCCTGCTCCCTCTATGATTTCAAAAGAATGGGATTTGTAAATAATCAATTTTAAAAGATTGTTTCAAAGCTACCCCATTACATAAAGAAAATTGTCAGTATTTTGCTTTTTCCTTCCATCACAAGGGGTATAAAAATAGACTTTCCATGTGCCAAAAATTTGTTGCACAGGCATTACAAACTATAGGAGATTAACATCCCTGTGCATATCTTATCCATTACACATGAATGACACCTCGTGCACACATCCTTTAAAGGAATCTTTACAACACATACTTCAAGCCACTCAGGTTAGTCTGTCTCAGTAGGGGTTAGTCATAGCCACTGATGAAATTCAGTTGCAACCACCATACAATTATTTAGTACATAAAATGAGAGATAAAATTGAGGCTTAAGAAACAGTAATTCAAAGAGATAACTTGAAAACATTAAATGACTTTTTAAAAAATTTTAAGAGCTATAAAATTTGGTGTAGAATATGCCAGCTCACTACTTTAAGGAGAGATTCAACCCCCAATTCCTTTAAAACCTTAGCAAAAAGACAACATGCAATTACCAGCTCAGACTCTCCCCATCCATATTCAGCAACCTTATGTTAAAGCCCAAATTTAAATGCTAATTCCTGGTAAAGCTTATTAAATGTGTACCAAGGACTTTTACATAATACAAACAAATACCCTCTTTTACAATTTATTTCCAATCAACAATGGGTCATTCCGCAAATAACATTCTTCTCTCCTCTTTTTGAGGTGAAAAAGACTTTTAGTGAAGCCTCAGATAGCTAAGACTTATTTCTACTTCGTTTTCATCTACCCAAAGAATGAAATGTTTATTATTGTAGGTCTTTTAAAAAACAGACTCAATCTGTTAACATTTTTATGGATAGTAAATACTGTTTTTATACTATAAAATACATTGAAACAAATTTCAGTAATCAAGAGTTATTTCAGTTATTTTTACAGTTGCAACAAGTGGTTAGAAATTGGAAAAATCCTTTTAATATTTGTCAGGTTTACTCTCATAAGTCTCTGCCTGGCCCCATTCAACAAGGAGATGCTATAGGTGATAAACAAACAATGCAAACTTAGCCAACACTTATTTCTTTGTCTCTGCCTTCAAAATGCAAGGATGTTAATGAAGTAATTTCACACTTACTCAAGGACAGGACAGGCAAATAGTCAAATCATGCACAAAATGCCTTCCTTACAAACCACCTCTCTCTTCCACCACTGTTAATCCTACACGTTTAAAACATAATTGTTTTTGGCAAATGGATGTTACTCCTTATCTTACCTTTCAAAAATATTAAAATATATCCATGTTGCAGTGAACACTTTTTCCTCATGCATTTTTGTTTTGGTAACTTTGAAGACTCGGTAATCTTTGTTGTTTAAACCAAAATAAGAATTTAGAATGTCAACTACCAAATATTTACCTTCATAAGAATTTACAAATAATATTTATGTTCATAAGAATATGCAGTATTTACATATTGCACCAAATATTTACATTCATAAGAATGCACACATTCATAAGAATGTCCACATTTGGAGTGAGATAAATATTATCAATCATATTTAAATTAGTGATCTAAGAAATCTGAACATGAAAGCTGATTTTTCTTGAATCTAAAACTTAAAATTAAATTTTTGAGCCAAATATCAGCATTGTAGTTCTTTTTAGATTGAAGTTTAACAATTTATTATAACTATGACTTACAAATCAATTTAAGATGAATGAGAAATGGGAAAGAAAACTTTCAGTGTATTGCTAGAGGTCTCTAATTTAATTTTTATTGTTGCCATTTCTTCAAGAATTAACTTTTTTAGAATGATATTTTTCCCTAATATAAGATACTATGTAATTGTGTCTTAAATAATGGAGAGTACTCTCCCTGTAACATCCCTCAGAAATGAAAAGGCAACAGTCAATTTCTATTCAAAAAATTTAAAACCTAGAAACATTTTATTCATTTTCTGCTTCTTTGAAACTGTGGAACCTCCCTTTCATCTAACTTAATAAGGTTCCATTATATGGAGAGAGCAAAATTATTGTTTTACACTTTTATATGATTACATTATATGATTTTATATGATTACACCTAGCTTCTTTGATTACACCTTCCTCTTTAGTAAGAAGAAGCATTGTTTTTTTTTCACTCCATTTCCATTGATCTTCATTCTTACATACCCCTAAAGAAATAAAAAGTATTAATTCCCCTGTCTGTACTGGCAAATCATTTCAATATTTCTGTGACACCCATTTAAAAAATAAAAACGGGGATTTGGACCTGTTTGCCACAAAGGCAATTAGCTACTGCTTTATATACCTTAAATTTGAAAGTATCACTAAAAATGGGTATATACCAGCAGAAAAACAATTTGAAATCTTCCACAATAAGCATATAACCCAATGAAGTCATGGAAAAGACCTGCCTCTTAATTATGTAGAGACACAGTTGTGCTTATATTGTTTTAGATGCTGATGAACGATGACTGAAGATGCCAACACTGAATCTTCAAGCCTGTTGCATGAACTGACCTCTCAGATGCAGAAACAGGGAATAGGATCTGAGCATCAATTCCTCATACACAGGATGATACAGCCTTCTAGTGGAACATCAAACAATTTCAGACTTTGGGGGAGCCTGCTCTTCAAGAAATATCTGATTCTCTAATAAGAACTGATTTTTGGATTTTTTTTTAAATCACAGGACTAATTGGCTTCTTCTTTAATATCAGTCACCTTTTTCTCTATTTCTCTGGTAAATGGAATACAAACTGCTCAATTTGTGAATGAATTGGCAAGGAATGTCACCTTGGCTTTGAAAACCCAAGACTCTCTATATAAGACATACTGTATAAAATTAATTTGTTATAAAATCAATTTTTTGGAACACTTAGAAACACTTAAGACCAGAATCCTTCTCCAGTGTGATTATGGATACACCTATCTATGTATGGACTGTTAATCATATTGATTATACTCTTGTTCAATGTATATCTAGTACAGATATTGTTGAACAATCTTCCAACTAATTTCACTTATGCTTGGTATCTAATATCAGGGTTATATGAATTGCATCAAATTTCTGATTTCTAAAAAAAAAAGCAGTGGGGAAAGATTTGTCAGATTTCTTGTTATGAAATTTACTGCCCTAATATTGTTAATGGTTTCAACTACTGTGTCTGCAATTCAAACTGCACAACAGTTTAATAAATTATCAAAAATGTTTTTTATACCCTTTAAGACAAAACATGATATAGATAAGCATCCTTTGTATAAGATCAAGTTATTACAACATTTAGCATTTGTGGTTAGGTGATGAGTTTAAAGCATTAAAAACTCAACTGTTTCTTGGATGTGATTATACATATGCATATATTTTTATTACCCCTAGCTTATATAATTCTTCTCATCCCAACACCACATAGGACAGAAACAGAGGCCACTTATTGGGAGAGTAGTGTAATTCCAGTATCACCACGGAAATATTTCCATCAGATTATTGAGAGATTGAACATAGTGAGATCCCTGGGATTGACCCAGGAGTTACAAAAACAATTATTGATACGTTGAAAAAAAATCTCCATTTCATAATATAGTAGCTCTTAGTATGCATCTGCTTTCTATATTAATCATTATAACAGTCTGTTACACATTTTGACCTTGCATTATACAAATTATGTCACATAACATTCAGGCTTTAGGCACTGAACTACATGTCTTTAATTTTTTTTTTCAAAAAAGGGGGAATTTGTGGTGAGCCAAAACACTTGATTTAATTCCTAGATAACCCTGGATGGTCAGCTCTAAGTGTGATACCTTTGATGATCTCGGCTTCTGCTTCTCAATTGTATCCTTTGAAGATGTGGCTGCATAAGGGTGTTATTTGAGTTTTGAGATCAGAGGCTTTATCCCAATATTGTAATCACCTAGATTAAAAATCTTTATTAAAATATCCATTCTGATATCCAGCGGGCGGAGCCAAGAGGTGGAGTAGAAGCAGCAAGGTCCCGCAGCTCCCACACCACCACCCTAAACACCCATAAAATATGAGCCCAGATATAGCCTAGGACTCTCAGACTCACAAAAATACAGAGAACACATCTCTCACTGAAGGCAGCTCGGCAGCAGGGGCTCATCTGTCAGCTGGCATCAAGGAGGCTGGAACAGCCTGAAGCCGAGACCGTGGCCAGGCCTGGGGTGGTGGGAAGGAGCTGGGCTGAGCTGAGCGGAGGGGCACTACAGCCAGTTTTCAGGAGAGATCTAAAGCCTCCAGCACCTCCACATCTGCCAAGGTGTGAGGAATGGGATGGGAGAGAGGCAGCTTGCACCACAGTGGAGCAGAGAACAGACAGCCCAAAAGCTCAGCCTGGGCCAGGCTAGGCCTCATGGTGGCCTGGAGGAGCTGAGTCTCACAAACCACAGCTGCCATTAACTTCAAAGAAAATCTAAAGCACCTGCCTAAGGGGATCTTAAAATCCTCAGAGAAAAGTGAAAAGGGAAAGTGAAACTCTGAAAATTAATTTGAGGGTGGTAAAGCAGTTTGGCCAATCTGCCCCCAGGGCAAGGAAGCAGTGGGGGAAGGGAACTGCTGGAAACGGCAAAAGCAAAAGCCCACCTATATAACAAACCTGCCAAGTAAAGCTGCCCAAACCTGCTATCTGGAATCCGTAGGCTCCCCCTTTTTGGTTAGCTTTTAGAATAGACTTTGGAACGTTCCAGTTGGGCAACAAACTAAACACTGGGCAACAAGTCACTAGGCAACAAACTGATTTGTACCTTTTGACTTCTATATTTTCCCCACTTGCATAGGAACTAGCTAAGTTGTGATTTCTGCTTGGTAACAGTTATGTTGTGTCTTTAGTGTATATGAGCACCGAGAATATGCATCTTGGGGCTGTTTGATTTGGGTGTTGCTCACATCTTGCAGTCACCTGCTGTTAAACTCCACTTAAAATGATTAATGGTGTCATTTGCTGCTTTCTCAGTACAACACTATTTTTTTCTGAACTTCTGACAAAATAAAGAATGTAAGGGACAATTTAATCTGAATTTAATCAGAATTTAATCTGAATATCTATTTTAACTGAAATAATTCATGATGTACTTCATTTCATACATTTAGGATTTTATTTGACTCCATTCTCCCTTTTTTAATGAGAAGGACGTTTTCACAAGTTGAAAAATTCAGGGAAAAAAAATTTAAAAAAGGAGAAAATGTAATACCAGCCTTTGAACACGTGATGGCAAACTAAAACTGTAATGTCTGAAATGGCCACAAGGGGGAAGCAGTGTATGAAGAAATTGAATGAATTGCAACATTTATTTCGGACACCAGATGTCAGAGAAAGACCGTGTTATAAAACTTTTAAGTCTATTAACCATTCAAAAAACAATTTTTAAGCACCTACCATATTCCAGAGGCTGCTCTAGCTGCTGAGGATTATTTTTTTCTTTAATGAGGCATTCCATGCCATGAAGAGCATGTACACAAATATGTGTATATAAAATATGAACACAAGGCAAGATAATGGGGTGGGAGTCTAATAACTTGAGGTGATCAAGTCTGTCAGTCAATAAGCATTTGCTAAGTGCCTGCTGTGTGCCAGGTATTGTGTTAAGTGATGGGGATGGAAAATGAGGCTAAACTCAATTATTTGCCTAAACTAGCACACAATTTGTAAAATAAAAAATCAAATCCCAAATAAAGCTATCAATAGGATAAATTGGTATCCATTTAGAGAGGGAGGCCATTAGAATTAAGAGGGTTTGGGATGGGCTTCGTGTTGAAGATGGGATGTTAACTGGCACTTTGAAAAAATATGGAAGCCAGCATTTAGAAATAGGGAAAAAATTCATTCCAGGTATGTTGGTAGGCAGAGAAAATAACTGGAGCCAAGGGATAGAGTATCATGGTCACGGAACAGCAAGGAGGCCTTCATCATAGTTTCAAAGAACAAGAGATTAAGGTGTAAGAAGACAGGAAAGACAGGAGGTGACGGGCACTGAATGCCAAACAGAGGAATTTGTATTTTATCCTTGACATGATAGGGTGGCACTGGAGTTTATTGAGGAGGATGTCAAGGTTAGCCTTGTGCTTTATGGAAATCATTTTGTTGGCTGAATGGAGGATGGATGGGAAGGAGGAGAGACTTAGAGACAGGTAGAGTCCCAAAAAAGCTACTACATTACAATAGTGTTATGTGCATAATGTTATGTAAGATAACAACAGTGTAGCAGCACTATTAGAAGAGAGAAGGGGGCATACTGGAGAGATTTTGCAAAGCGGAAAAAATGTTTCGGACACAGCTTTGATATCTGGAATGAGGGATACTAAGCAGTCGAGGATAACACCTATATGGTTACCCTGAGAGACTGGGAGGATGATGGTTGCCTCTGTAGTAATGGAGACTAGAAGAGGGGTTCTAGGAGGACAGATGAGTTTGGTTTCAGATGCACTGACTTGCAGACATTTGTTGGTATCCAATTCCAAATGTATGAAAGACATTTGAAAGTGCAAGACTGAAGGTAAGCAGATTGGTTGAGGCAGGATAGGGAGAACTGAGAATCATCAGCATAGAAGTAGTTATTACAATCATGTAATTTAATGAGATCAACAAGGACCTTGTTGGCCTTGCTTCTCAGAGGGAACACCTGTTAGAGTCAAGTTACAGTGTGTTGGATTGTGGTTTATCAGGCCAATGGGATCTCAGAAGGATCCACCACAGCTCAGACATAAATAGTCCATGTTAATATTTGGGGTAGATTCTCTAAATATACCCATTTCACATTTCTTTGGAGCTACTTCAGTTCTGCTTTGCTCACAGAGCATAACACCTTCTCTGATGAGGGCACACACCATTTTGGGTTGTCCTATCTTCTTGTGTACCTAATCTATTTCACTGATCCACCATTTTTTCTGTGCCAGTACCAAGTAGATTTGTTGACTTCTGCTTTATAAGACAGTTTAAAATCTGGTATGTTGGGGGTAGAGCCAAGACGGCAGCAGGAAAATGCTGCAGCTCACATATAGCCACCTCAAATACCCATAAACTATGACTCCAAAAAAAATTTTAGGGCTCCAAAACTCACAAAAATACAGAAAACACATCTTTTGCTCAAGGCAGCTCTGTAGAAAGGGCTCATCTCAGCGCTGGGAGCAGTAACCAGCCAAGCTTGAAACTGTGGGTTGGCCCCGGGGAGAGTAGGACAAGCCACAGCTGGAGCCTTCAGGAGAGTGGATAAGGGGCATCTGTGGCAGTCTTCAGAATTATCAAGCCTTAAGAAATTTGGACTAAATAAAAGATTGGTGGAACTCAGATAAATTCAGGGGAGAAAAACAGTCTGGCCAAACTGCCTTCAGGGCAAGTAAGTGGCAGAAATGGCGGCCCTGCAGCCACCTCCACGTGGGTGCTTCAGAGCTCCTGTCCTGCAGACTGCAGGGGGGGGCCCAAGCAATTTTTTAGAGACTAAGTGCTGTTGTGTTGAGCGGCCTACATCTAGATTGTGGTCTTGGGTGGTGGTCCTGGGGTGTGTTTTTAGTGAGCCGAAGCTGTTGGGGGCTGCATCAGCCTGCAAATACCTCCAGCAGCTGCAAAACCGCTGTGATTTGGGACAGAGCTTTTTCGCTCTGGAAGCAGAGTTCCACAGATCTAAAAAGACAAGTAATTCACTGGCAACATGAGCAGGCAAAACAAACAAAGTAAGAAGAGCAATTGAACTCTAGAATCCTTCTTTGGGGACAAAAAGGAAAAAAGCATGGAATGAGAGGAAGCCAACACAGTCAGCATTCCCACACCAAAAGCTTCCAAGAAACATGAAGATTGCCTACAAGCCATAGAGCAGCTTAAGAAGGATTTTGAAAACCAAATAAGAGAAGTGGAGGAAAAATTTGGAAGAAAAATTAGAATCATGCAAAAAAAATCATGAAAAGAGATTCAACAAACTGACTGAAGAAAATGACACCTTAAAACATTGATTAAGTCAAATGGCAAAAGAGGCCCAAATGGCCAAGGAGGAGAAGAATGCCTTAAAAAGTCAAATTTGCCAGATGGAAAAATAATGTCAAAAGCTTTCTGAAGAGAATAATTCCTTCAGAATTATAGTGGAGAAAATGGAAGTAAATGATTTTATGAGAAATGAAGACACTATTAAACAGATTCAAACTAATGGAAAAATAGGAGGCAGTGGGAAATATCTCCTTGAAAAAAAACACTGACCTGGAAAATAGATCCGGGAGAGACAATTTAAAAATTATTGGACTACCTGAAAGCCATGATCAAAGACAGCACCTACAAAGCTCCTTCAAGAAATTCTCAAGGAAAATTGCCCTGATATTTTAGAACCAGATGGCAAAATAGAATTTGAAAGAATTCAATGATCATCTCTTGAAAAAGATCCCCAAAAGAAAACACCTAGGAATATTATATTCTGGTTCTGGGGTCCTCGTTTCCAGGAGATAATATTGCTGGTTGCCAAGATGAAGCAATTTGAGTACTGTGGGAACACAATTAGGATACCACAGGATCTGGCAGCTTCTACATTGAGGGATCGAGGGGCCTAGAATATGATATTCCAGAGATCAGGGGAGCTAGGATTAAAACCAAGAATCACCTACCCAGAAAAGTTTAGTGCAATGCTCCAGGGGAAAATATGGTCATTCAGTGAGGTGGAACACTTTCAAATATTCTTGCTGAAAAAAACAGAACTGCAAAGAAACTTTGACACTCAAATATAAGTGTTAGAAGGTAAACATGGAAAAGAATTCATAAAGAAATTATCAAAGGTGAACTATTTACATGGAAAAATGATAATTGTAACTTATGAAACTTTTCTCAATATGAGAATAGGTGAAGGTAATACAAATGTATATATACATATACATACACATATGGCTATATAGGAGGATATATATATATATATATATATGTATGAATACATATCTGAGTATGTGTATATACATAGATGGCACAGGATCAACTTAACAGGAAGGGATGATACTTTAAAAGGTGAAATTCTGAGGTGGGGGAGGATTAGAATGAGAGAAAACAGGGGAGACAGAATGGGGTTAATCATCTCATATAGAAGATGCAAGGGATAATTGTTACAATGGAGGGAAAGAACAGGAAGGAAAAAGGGAAAGGATCAACCTTACCCTCACTGAATCTGGCTTAGGGAAGGAATGCCATAAATTCTAAACTGGGTATCTTGCCACAGAGGAGAGTAGGGGGGATGGGGATGAGAGGTGTGGTGATGGAGGGGAGGGCAGGGTGTGTGTGTGGGGGGAGGGAAGGTTGCTGGGTGTAACAACTTCTTTAAAGAGTCAGGGATAGGGTTGAGAATAGAACAAGAGTGGGGGCGGAATAGGAAGGAGGGACTTATAATCAGTCTCTCACAATATGTTCACTGTGGAGATGTTCTGTGTAATTTACCCATGTACAGCCTGTATTGAATTGCTTGTACTTCCAGTGGTGGTGGGTGACAAGGGAGGAAGGGAAAGAATCTAGAATTTAAAGTTCTATAGTCAAATGTTAAAAATATATGTGTGTATAGATTATTATTATTATTATTATTACCTACATGCAACTGAAAATTAAGATATACAGGCCCTGGGGTTAGGAGAACCATTCTGCCCTTCCACAAAGTTAGAGGGGCAGTGGGGGAGGACATTGGAGGAATTGGGGGAGGGGCTTTACAGTGGGATTGATGTTTTGGGGTGGTGGTTAAAGGAAAGATGGGGAGTAAAACTGTAACTCAAAATCTTGTTGAAATGAGTGATGTAAAGAAGAAAATAAAGAAATTAATTCAGAGTGAAAAGAATAAAAACAAAATAAAATAAAATCAGGTATGTCTAATTCCCTTGGTATTCTGAAGCTTTTCTTCTTCCAGATAACTTTATTATTTTTCCTTGCACTATAGAATAATTTTTTTTGGTATTTTAATTGATATGCCACTAAATAGTTAAATTAACTTAGGTTAAATTGTCATTTTTATTGTGTTAACATGGTACAACCACCAGCAACTGAAGTTTTTCCAATGATTTAAATCTGACTGTATTTGTGTGAAAAATGTTTTGTAATTGTGTTCATATGGCTCCTGGGTTTGTTTTGGCAAGGTAGACTCCCTAATATTTCGTACTGTCTCCAGTAACTTTAATTGGAATTTCTCTTTCTATTCCTTGCTTTCGGGCTTCATTAGAAATACATAAGAATACTGAAGGATTTCCAAAGTTATTTGTTATTTTAAGTAGCTTTTTACTTATTTCTCTAGGATTCTCTAAGTATATCATCATATCATCTGCAAAGAGTGATAACATCGTCTCTTCTTTGCCTATTCTAATTCCTTCAATTTCTTTCTCAACTCTAATTGCTGCAGCTACCATTTCTAGTACCAAATTGAATAACAATGGTGATAATTGACATCCTTGTTTCACCCCAATCTTATGATAAATGCTTCTAGCTTATCTCCATTACATAGAATACTTGCTGATGGTTTTAAGTACATGCTACTTATTATTTTCAGTACACTCTATTTATTCCTGTGCTTTCTGTTTTATTTTTAATTTATTTTTTTATTTTAATTTATTTTCTTGGTCACATCATTCATTTCCACAAGGTTTTGAGTTACAAATTTTCTCCCCTTTTTGTCCATACCCCCCAGCCCAGAACATTGATCCCACTGTAAGACCCCTCCCACAATCTGTTCCCTTTTATGCCCTCCT
>JAQQSW010009582.1:0-13200 GCA_028646575.1 Pseudocheirus occidentalis
TTCTACAAAGGTCATTAGGCAGATATGCAAGGAAAGTATAATCTTGTTGGGTGGATGCTCTCATTGGTTTCATGAATATCTAAAGAAAGTACTGAGTTAATTTGCAAGTCTTGATTGTAACACCCTGTTTGTGCCTCTGGACATGGTCCCAGGATAAAGAGCTTAAGGAGTGACTGGCTTTGGGTTGGGGTAGAGAAAGATGGAGACCAAGGGTGGTTCCTTGCATTCTGCTAAGAGTATATAAACCTTGTATCTTCCATGTATCTTCGGCTCTGTATGAAACAGATCTGCAATAAACAGACTATGGAATACATCCCTGTCTCTCTCCCTCTTTCTTATTTCAGCTAGAAGCTCTCTCTCTCTCTGTCTCTCTGTCCCTTTATTTCACTCAGCTGGTAGCTAGGCCCAGACTTGCTAGCCGCAGCAATTCTGTCTCTTCACGGCTACTCACTGGCCATCTCAGTTTTAGTCTGCTAGGATAGAGTGCCCTGATAAAGGCAGACAAAACTCTTTAATCATAGTCACTATCCAACAAAAACCAGGTTAAGGACCCTGCAGACTAAAATTAAAATCATTCCTCTGGTGTAGAAATGGGACCCTCTATTCTGGATAACTATCTAAATAAGAGTAGACATTCCCAAAATTCTTTATAGTTTCTCCTGCAAATGAATTTGAGCCAGAAAGAAAAATAACTTTAGAAGGTAATGTCATTGTTCTCCACTCATTTGCATCCCTGAACTTGAATAAGAATTTATGTAGATCAGGGGCAAAGCCCTACTACTTTAGTGCTATCTTCAGCCACTAAAAATCTTCACTGTCTTCCTATTGAGTTCCCAAATCTTTTCCAAGTACAGTCAGTTCTGTTACAGGACATTACCAAAAAGCACTGTACAGCAAAATTACACAATTTTGTTTTCTCCAGAGAGAGATGTGATTAGGGGCACAACCCTCAAAAACTTCATCATTGACATAAAAGAAAAGAATCTACTAAAAACAGTAGCACAGATTTAAAAACATTAAATGGTTAAGAAATACATAAATATGTATTTATATTTTGGTGGATTAGTGCCTGCCTCTAAGGCCTCTCATTGCTGCTTGGTCTGACCTTTGACCAGCACCCTCAGGATGCAAGAATAAACAGAGCAGGTCCCTCTGGGCCTCAGGTGGAGGGGTGATGGTGGGGTGGGGAGAGTGTGGGAGAGAGAGTGGGAACCAATCTTTATCACAGTTCCTACTGCACCAGAACCTGTACAATAAATATGGCACCTTACCTTGACAAAGACCTAAAGTTTGCTTGTGGGAGTGGGCCATGGAAGGTTTGCTCTTTCATGGGATAATATCCTACAATTCTCACTGTTTCTCAAAGAAATCAAGTAGAGATAAACTTGAATTTCCAGTTATTCTCAAAAATGTTCCCTTAATATATCAATCAAGTTGTAATAAATTCTCATTCTCAAAATGAGTTGTGGCAGAACTGACTGTATATGGTAACTTTCCTTCTTTCAGACATCTTGAAAATCAACCTCTCAATGCCCTCAAAACTGTTCTTGTCATCTCCCATATTCACCCCTGTGTATGAATGGTCTAGTCTGGCTGTTGTTCTCACATTTGTTTTCTTTAGAGCCACCTCTATTTCCTTGTACACAGATTGTGATTTGACAGTTCAAATATATGTTCTGGAAAGACTTGTTTTGTTATAGAAATCCTGACAGATCTTTTACATTTTTTACCTTTTTGCAGTCCTTATGATCTCAGCATTTAAAGCTCTCAGAATTACCTGGCTTAATTGGATCTCTCACTAAGCTTTCTAAAAAATAGCTTTTCTCTATACTGTCCTAGGTTTTATGAAGCTACACTACTTCTATACTCATATAAAAGATACTACAAAAAGAGTTTATATTCTCTACTGGTGCTTCTATTGGCCCAGATCCCAAAGTCTCTTTCTGTCTGCAGCTAAGAATGTTTTTTAAATGTAAAAACCATTCTTAGCTTGTAGATACACGACTGATTAGCCCTCTGGCAGTAATTCGCTGACCCCAGTGTTACACAATACCTGTGTGGCTGTAGGCAAGTCATGTAATACCTCAGGACTTCAGTTGCCTCATCTGTTAAATGAAGAGGTTAGACTAAATGACCTCTAAGGTCTCCTTCAGCTCAAATCTATTATTAAATATGAGCCTCTGCTTGGTGTAAAGATCAAATGTTTACTGGCTAAGCTTGTTTCTAGGCATAATGGAAACATCAGTTAAATTTCCTTGGGAAATAGAGGTAGTCTGTGTTGCTATCTATTCTTTTAGCCATTTCCCATTATTTGGTATCAGCACTGTTTGAAAAGGTCAGTTGAAGTTGATTTTATTATGTGAAGTATATTATTGTTTTCCTTCTTTAATTCAATATTGATTTTTACTTTTTTGCCCTAGCATGCCAGTGTCCTGACTAGACCAATTCAGCTAATTAAGAAATTATTCCCATATCTGGTACTAGTTGTTCCCTATCCATTAAAATAACGTCAATTTAATTTGTTCTGGTGTTAATTGGTACTTATTACTACATCAAAGGCCTCCTGACTCTCTTCTAAGATAATATTCATGATATAGAGATGTAAAGCTTCTGTGTATCCTATAAGCCTTTTGTTCTCCATATTTCTTTATTTGCATTTTAAAGACCATAAATCTGGCTTTAGCCTACCTTTCCAGATGTTTCACATTACACACTCACACCCACACCCACACCCACACCCACCCTAGCCCTTTTCACTTGTTCTACTTACTGATTCTCTGTATATTACATTCCATCTTGTGCTTTTGACCTTTCCTGCTGGCTCCATGCCAGGATCCTTCTCCTCTTTCATTCTTGAACATTCACCATAGCTCCCACCAAAGCTCAGCCCAACTGCTACTTCCTAAACAAGGCCTTTCCTGATGCCCTAGCTGCCAGTGATCTTGCCTCATCATTCCAAAATTACATGTTTTTTTTTTCCTCCTGACCCCTTTCCTCTCCCTGATGCAAGTAAAACATAAAATTCTAAAAGGTGGGGGTGGGTGGGAAGTGCTTTTGTCTTTATATCTCTAATCCTTAGCACAGAACCTTGTACAGTAGTAGGTGCTTAATAAACATTTGTCAAATAAAATCAATCAATAAGCATTTATTAAGCATCTATTATGTGCCAGTCACATCACAGGTAAGAAACCTTGCAATCGTTCTGCAAATGCTTTTCCTGATCAAGTAGCATTGTGAAGAGGCATTCATAACCTTTTCAAAACTGGACAGCAAATGATTAACATGGAAAACTTGGAAAGAGCATGAAAATACTGCTTTGCAGAGAGGAAGCTGTGATTAGATTAGAGTGGGCTTTGACCACACCTACTTAATCCCAAGAATGTACCCTTTCCACGCATTGGGCAATTTGTAACAATGAAACCATTAAGAAAGATCTTAACTTTCCTTGGACAGGAAGTTAAATGTGAGTGAAAGATAAAGATCTGTTGTTGTTGTTTTCTATAATAGACTTCACCTATTTAGTGATTCTTGCTCACTCAAAGAATTACAAAGTTTGCCTAAAATAATGAATTGTTCATTAAAAGAAGAAAGGCTATTATTAAAGCATATACTTTCTATCCCATCTGCGTTTAAATTAAGACTTGATGAAACAGTTCTTATATAGATTAATACAATGTCCTTCAGCCATGAAGAGATAATCACAGACTGGTTGTATTCCAAAAGTTTGATAGGATTTAGAGTTGGTCCAGTCCTGTCCTCTTTTTACAGATAAAAGAACAAAGTCTAAAGAGGTTAAAATAACTTGTGATACAGAAAGCAAGTAGGAAAGGCAGAATTCAAAATCAGGTCTGAATCCAGTGCTTGTTTGGAACTTGGAAAAACCTTTTCCAAAGAAAGGATGGTTTGAGTCCATGGCAAGTCAACAAAAACCTAACTCTAACACATACTCTAATGAAACCACTGGCTTTCACTAACAGTGCTATAGAAACCAAAAGCTTTTATAACATTATTTTAATGGGAAAATATTGCAAATTCTAACTGAAAGACTAAGCTCTGAGTGTGCAGACATTTCCCTTCTTTTCCTCAGAAATGTATTATAAAGTGGGACTCCCAGTACATCTAAGGTCAGTCCCTTTCTCCAAATCTCTGCCCACTGTAGGCATGGCCAGAGACAGACTACATAGGTACTGGAGAGGGGATTAGTGGGGAGTTGGGGGGTGGGGGGAGGTTATTAGGAAGAGGATTTGGGGTAGGGGATCTGGGCTGTATAGTGGCCTAGGTCTGTGACTTTAATAATAAGAGGTAGCTGGGAAAGATGCTGATTTCTGTTAGTGCCATTCTTGGTCTCCAGCTGCTGATGGATGCAGGAGTCCATTCTCCATAGGGAAACATTAGCAATGGATTAGGTGTTTGCTAACTACTTTGGGGACCTAAGAATTCTGTGGACAGCAATAGTGATTTCTTGAGTCTTCCCCTGGTGGTAACTATACAATCAAAATGATGTCTCAAGGAATGGAAAGAACTTTCCAGACTATAAGTCTAACCTATATCTGAAGAATCACTACACCATGACAGACAAAGGGGCATCCAGGCCACAGGGAAAAAAATGAATTGGGTGAATAAATGGAGAAAATGGTAGGGAAACTCCCCATCATCAGTCTTAAGGATGAGGGAAGGAGAAAAAGGCAGGGAAGTGAGTTGGGGAGGGGGTGGGATGAATGATGAATATTTCTGGTTTGAAAAAAAATGCATAAGCAAACTGTAAAGAAACTCATATATATGTGTATGTATACAATAAAGTTATAACATATTTTCCTATATGTGTATATACATTCCTAATCTTATAATGGTTTTTATTCTATGTAATTCCTGCAAAACTGCAATGGTTTTTGTGGTCAGGAAAGTATCTTCACCCTACTAAAAGTATATGGGGATAAGATAGAGTTGTTATTAACATATTTATTCATATATTCTCCATATTCTCTTTCCCCATTTTTTTCTCTTCATTTTCTATGTCCTTTCTTACCCTAATATAAATTACTTCACATGCACAATTCTTCTCTTTTCCCACCTCCACTCACCACATTTTTTAAAACATGGTTTAAAATAATATTGCTGCCAGCAAAGGCTTTGTTTTTGCCAGATAAAACGTAAATTATAGAATCAATCAGCTGCTTACCACTGGCTATAGTAGAAAGGGGAAAATGTAGTCAATATTTGGTTTTTCCAGGTTCTGCCAGACCAGCTCTTATCCCTCTGTTTCCCCTAGGCTGAGAGTAAAAGGCTAGTGGCTCCTTGATTGACCAGTAGTGGTGGGGAACTGTAGCCCAGAGGAACCAGTAGTAGCTTCCAGGCTACATGTGGCATTCTCAGTCCTCAAGGGCAGTCTTTTGACTGAGTCTAAACTTCACAGAACAAGTCCCAAAATGATATTGAAAGGAGTTGGAAAGAATCTTAATGGGCATCTGAAGTCTAGAAATAGGGATTTCTGCCAAATCACACAGGTTCAGCAGAAGAGCTGGGATTCAACCTAAGGTTCTATGATTCTAACCCAGTTCTCTCTTTTTCTTTCTTTCTCTGTCTGTCTGTCTGTCTCTGTCTCCCTCTCTGTAATGGTTATGGGATTTGAAGATCTTCTATGCCTCTTGAAAGTGCTAACCTATCAGGAAGGGGTGGGGCAGGAGGAATTGAAGCTGGAGCCAGTGCATTGACTGGAAGCTCAGTGGCAGTGGTGGTGGGAACTCCTTTTTTTTAAGCCAGGCAGAATTTCTGCTAAGGACTCCTGCTGAGGACTGCTGGGGATGGGAACTGCGGTGGGGCTGGAGCTGCTGGGAGACAGCTGCATGAACGCTGAGCAGTTGCTGTGATTAAGGAGAAGATCTTTGCCTGAGGTAGCCTGTCCTGTTTTGAAGGCTTGAGAATGTGGGTGTTTACTACATTAACTACATGTGCCAACTTCATAACTACTGTGATGGCTTTTACTTTCTGGTTTTGAGACTCAGTTTTCTGATATTTGAATAAATGTTCTAGCTTTGTCCCCCATGTAGACAGCCTGTTATATTTTCTGATTAATAACCATATCAGCATATTTGTACTTACCCTAGGCATTGTGAATACTGCATTGTTGATATACTCTCTCTCTCTCTCTTTCTCTCTCTTTCTCTCTCCTTTACCATATTGCCTTATATATATATATCCTAGGAAGGTAATGTAAATGAACAGTAAGTTGAACCCAGAACTGAGTTAGGAAGACATGAGAGCTCTAAATTCTATTGTGAAAACTGCACAATGTTCTCAGTGTCCCCAAATCACCCATTGTCATAGAAGCTCATTCTTTAACACCAATGTTCTCTTAGTCATTTTGTGAATCATAAAAGACTATGGTCTTAGAAGTACCAAAATCACAAATAACTCAAAGGGCAATGGAAATACAGAATTAGGCTACAGCATGTTAGCAATGATTGCCCGTTTTCAAGAAATTATTGAAGAAATATATGAACTGAAAAGGACATAGATCAGTCATGTAGTAAGAATGGAATAAAACATATGGGCTTCCCAAGTGGCATACTGATAATATTAACATACTAAAAGAAAAAGAAGGCTTTTAGAACATTGGATAGGTTTCCTGTTAACGATTCCTGGGTAAAAATGGACAAGACTTGAATAAATTAGAAAAAAAATAGAGGGTTCTGAGTTTCTATTTAATAGAAGTATTTACAGCAATGAAATCATTGATCCAAAAAATGTACCAAAATTTAAATTTATTATTTCATTAGAATAAGCACTTTTTAAAATTACCAAAACCACAAAGAAACAAGAACCCTTGCTCAAGAGAAAAAGTATGAAAAAATATACCTTTTAAAATGTGTGTTGTACAAAGATCTTGTGTATTCATGGATATGTGCATCACAGAATCTCAGTGTCAGAAGGGATATCTTAGGTCATCTAGTCCCCTAATACCTTAAGAATCTCTGATCCCTAACAATGAGTGGTCATCCTACTTGAAAATGTCCAATGAGGGACATCAAATTACCTTCAAATCCCATCACCATTACAGAGATCAAATTACCTTCCAAGGCAACCTATTCAATTTTTAAAATAGCTCTTATTACAGCAATTTTGATCTTACATCAAGCCTAAACTGAGCTCTTTACAATTATTTCTATTGCTCTGAATTCTACACTGAGGTCAAGTAGAATCAACCTAAACTCTGTCTTTTGCCTCTTTTTATATCCTCAGCATTTATCACAGCGCTTGGCACATCTCTTGTTCAGTTGTTCACTTGTGTTCGACTCTTCATGACCTCATGGCTCATTGGGTTTTCTTGGCAAAGATACTGAAGTGTTCACCATTTCCTTCTCCAGTTGATTAAGGCAAAGTTAAGTGACTTGCCCAAGATTACACAGCTAGTCAGTGTCTGAGGCCACATTTGAACTCAGATCTTCCATACTCCAGACCCGGCACTCTATCCACTGTACCACGTAGGTGCCCTCCTTATTAACTTCTAGAATAAAATATAAACTCCTTTGTTTAGCATTTAACGTTCTTAATAACCTGACCCAAGTCTACCTTTCCAACTTTATTACTGTTGTTTATACATACTACATTCTAGCTGGTCCATGTATGTGAGATCCCATCTCTTCCCTCATCCCATACCTTTGCCCAGGCTCTATGTATCCAGTGACTGAAAGGCATACTCATTGTTTGACTTTGGCCCAGTCACTCTCTCAGGCCAAAGGATCATTTGATTCTATATTGTTCTGTCTGTCTTCCAATAAAATGTAAACTAGCTTTGGGAAGGAACTGTTTTCTTTTTATTTCATATCTTCATTCCCTAGCATAATCTCTCTGGCACATAGCAGGAGGAAGAGAAGGGGAAGGGGAAGAAAATATGCATGTATATAGTAACCTACTATGTACCAGGTACTGTGCTTTACAAATAGTATGTCTTTTGATCCTCAAAACAACCCTGTGAGGTATATGCTATTATTATCCCCATTTTATAGTTGAGGAAACTGAAGCAGAGGTTAAGTGACTTATCAAGGGTCATACAACTAGTGTCTGAGGCTAGAATTGAATTCAAGTGCTCTGTCTACTATCTACTCATTATCTGCTCTATCTACTATACCACTAGCTGTCTCTGGTACATGAATGCTTGTTGAATGAGTGAGTAAACACTCTTCAATTACGTACCACTTAAAACATTCTTGTTCTTGACCTGCACTTGGGTGTTGATATATTTACATGTTTATTTCATTTATTTGTTCAATGAAATAATGGCTTAATGTCATTCTCTCTTCTATCATCTCTTCATTAATGTGTCTCAGTACACATATTACCAAAGGGCTGGAACTATATCTATATGCATAACTTTATAGGGATACAGTCTAGATCTGTGATTTCAGTGGAACACAGAGTTCCCAGGAGAGGGATTCTCTCTACCAATGTAGGCCAGCACAAAAACTTAGAGCCTTAAAGAGCTGCCTAGATAGACAGACCCCTGGGAGATCAAATGACTGATGTATGTCAGAGGCTTAAACCCAAATCCTCCTATATCCTTTGAGGTTATCCCCATATTCACCATGCTATACTTTCTCTCTTAACTTGCCTCATGCATTAAACGTTTCCCTGTCAAGATGTATATAAATTAAATGGTATTTTAAATGTATAACATTTTTAAAATTTTATTTTAAAATGTATAAAATTTAAATGTATAAATGTATAAAAGAACCATCTATTAACCTATTCATATGTGAAAGGAATATGCTCTAAATATTCTATTATGTAAAATCACATCTTTCTATGTCAATTTTTGGGCCAGTTAGGTGGTGCAGTCAATGGTGGCCATGGAGTAAGGCAGACCTGAAGTTCAAATCCAGCCTTAAACACTTACTACTTCTATGACTCTGGGCAAAAAAAAAAAGTTAATGGGGAGCCATTAAATAGGAGAGTAACACGGTCATACTTGCATTTTAGGAAAATCACTTTTGCAGCTATAGAGGGCAGATTAGAGAGGGGACATATTTGAGAAATAGGAATTAATTAAGAGGTGATATGGGCCTGAAGTAGGCTACTGCCTGTGTGAATAGAGACAAGGGGGCAAATTCAAGAGATGCTGTGGAGTCAAAAAAGGTGTGGCAAGTAATTAGGTTATGGAGTGAGGAAGAAAGCTGAGCAGAGTGAAAGGCAGTAAACCTGGAAAGGTAGCCTGGAGTCAGCTGGGAAAGGCCTTTCAATTGAAACAGAAGCATCTGAATTTGATGATATAAGTAGCAAGGAGTCTGTGAGCAGAGGAGCAACATGGCCAGAACGTTTTCTGGGACTATCAGATTGGCCACTGTGTAGAGGATGGCTTGGAGACTGGGAGACCAATTAGGAGGTGATTGCAATAGGAGAGGTTGGAAGTGATGAGGGCCTGAACTAGGGTAAGGAGACTGCCTGAGGAAATGACTGAAAACGAAGGGCTAATGGTGACTTCTAAGTTGGGAACCCAGCTGACTGAAATGATGGTATTGTATCAAATAGAAATAGGAAAGTTAGGAAGAGGAAAGAATTTGAGGTGATAGACAATGGGTTCTGCTGTAGACACAATGAGTTTAAGATACCCTACAAGACATCCAGATGGATATGTCAAATAGGCAGTTTTTCATCGAGGACTGGAAAACAGGGTGTGTAGCCATAGGAGTATTCAAACCCAAACTGGGCAGGGTAAGGGAAATAGCCGTTTTTCTCTGATCATTGTTGAAATACTCATGAAGAAATCAGAATGAGCTACACTGAGAGATAACATTGAATTTTCTCTTAATGTAAATTGTCAAATATAAATTGCCGTGGCTTTTAGGGAGGGTACTTTTATTTAGATGTGAGTGGAACTTCCTACGTGATCTGTGAGATCTCTTCCAATATAAAGATTTGAACTTTAGGTTGAATTTTCTGGAGCTATTTAACATGTTTTGAGAGTCTGGGGAGCACATGATGTTGAGGATTGAGGATTTCAGTCATAGGATCATAGATTTAGCACCACAGGGGGACTTTAAGGGCATCTAGTTCAATTCCCTCATTTTATAGATGAGGAAATTGAGACTGAGAGAGATCCAAGGGTCACAGGCCAACGTGTGAGGCAGAACTGAACTCTAGACTTCCTGACTCCTAGCACACTGTCTCCTGTGACACCAATAGTGTTGGAAGTGGACATGGACAGAAAAGGAGGAGTGGATGAAGTATGCTTGTGAGGGGCAAAGGATGAGGATCCAGGGGTGGGGAACCTGTGGTCTTTGAGGCCACATATGGCTCTCTAGGTCCTTGGGACTGCACTTGGGGACCTAGAAGGCCACATATGCCTTTGAGGCCATAAGTTCCTCACCTCTGGGATAGACAGAAGATAGAAGATGAGGGAAACAAAAAAGATTCATACAAAATGAAGGGCCAAGTTCCATACTTTTTACAGACAATCTCTCCCCTTCCATAACTAGACTCAAATTTACCCTTTAATTACACTATTCCCTTTCTCAATAATTTCTCTTAACCATTTTTTGCTGGAGAAGAGAGGCAAGAGAAACTATGATTTAGTGGGTCAGATTCCTGAGCTTCATTTAGAAGAAAGCAGTGACATCCAGGTTTATGCGTCACTGATGCCAGCAGCTCCTGGGAACAGACTTACAATAGCTAAAGGTGAGTCCCCAGTCCTTAAAAGGTGAAATTCACAATAAAGGGTAAATAGAAGCTATCAGATGAGTCTTTCTTCTGAGAGGTGAGGAAAGAGCACTGAGCTACTTATGGGGAATGGAATGGAAGGAGAAGTGTCAGAGAGGAAAGAAAGGAGATAGAAAGAGGTCAAAGAGCAGCTAGGTGGCGCAGTGAATAGAGCACCAGCCCTGATGTCAGGAGGACCTGAGTTCAAATCCAGCCTCAGCTTGATACTAGCCGTGTGACTTTGGGCAAGTCACTTAACCTCAATTGCCCTCCAAAAAGCAAAAAAGAAAGAGGTTGAGGGTTTTGCTTATTTTATAATTTTGCTTAGGACAACATTTTTATTTTCAAATAATAATTCACATTTTATAGTACTTCACAATTTCCAAAGCATTCACAGCAATCTCATTAAGGGGATAGTACAAATTTTATAGTTAAGAAAACTGAGGCTCAGAGACAACAGAAAATTTGCCCATAGTTATATAGCTAATAAGTATCAGAGCTAGGTCTAGAACCTAGGTTTCTTGAAAGGTGAAAAGATAAGGGAAAAGCATTTATGGGAATAAATCTTTTACAAATATATAGATATATGTATATAGATATACGCATACACATACATGTATGTGTATATGTGTGTAGATATACATATACGAAAATAAAGCAAAGTACCCCACATATGTCTGTGTATATAGTACTGTGCTAAGTGTGTTAAAAACATCATCTCATATGACTTTTACAACAACTTTGCAAAGTAGGTGCTGTTATTATCCCCATTTTGCAGTTGAAGAAAGGGAGGAAAAGCAGATGAAATGACTTGCCTAGGGTCACACAAATAATAAGTATCTGAAGCAGCACTTGAACTTAGGTCCTCCTGTGTCTGGGACCAGTGCTCTATCCCCTGTACCACCTAGCTTCTGCTAGCTGTGCTCCTTCCCAGGAGTGCTTCCCATTAGGTAATGTTGCCTTTCCAAACAAGTTTAGACAACCAACCATTTACAGACCACAGGATCAAAGATCTAGATCCCTAAGGTATGTAAGGCCACACCAACAAGTAGTTTTAGAGAGAATAGTGATCGGAGTGGATTTGTGTACATACTGCTGCATATATAACTTAACAAGTCGTCTGAAATTCAGAGGAGTTAAACTATTACTTGTCACACGCCTGGATTCTGACGAGAAATCCCAACCCAGATCTTCCAGGATCTATGTACATTGCCTCTCTGGCCCAGCGACCAAACCATTCCATTGGTCTGGTCTTCTAACCATGAAGGGATAAGGATAAACTATAGGCTGGGGGTCTCAACAGTTACCCTGTCTTTGAAACTGATGTCAGATAGGTGTGGCTGGCTGGCCCACATGAGATATGAAAGTATAGCTGATTGTGAATCTGTCCAAAGGAAGATGGCAATTTTTACCTAAAAGATGCTGGAGGAGGGCAGAGTTGATATTCTGAGATAGAGTCCAAAGTTGTGTCTGATTCACCTATTTTGTCCAATGATTAAAGCATTTTATTTCTCTCAAATGAAATAAGGATTTGTTATTGGTTAGCTTAAATGTTTGATTGACTGATTCCATGAAGTTGCATGGGCCTTCCGTGATAAACTGGGGAGCAGGTAGAATGTCACGCATATAGAGGACTGGGAATGGGGTAAGAAAGAGTGGTGGAAGAAGGAGTGGTGATTAACTATTATAATCCTGTTGCTGCTTTATTTCTTTCCATGCAGTTAAAAAAATGCAGGCTCAGCACTTTGTCCACTGGGCTACCTTGGCTGCCTCTAAAGTCACAACTTCCCTAGGTCTCATTTTATTCATGGGTAAAATGAAGGATTTTAGTCAGATGATCTTCTGACATCTCATCTAGTTCCAGATTTATGAATCACTTTGTTGATTTTCTATTCCTGCCTAAATGTCATGCCTTCTTTCCCATCCTCTACCTCCTATCCCATTTTAAAATCCTTGACCTTATTTTATGATTATGCAACACTGGTGTGTACCCTTCTTGCAGTCCCCAAACTGAAAACATTTTCCTCTCAATTTACTTTCAAAATTGAAATAAACTTCCAGTGAAGTCTATGAATAAGCTTGCTTTTAGCTGAGAACTTGTTTAGAAACAGAGGGCTAACTGTCTAGAAGAGCTTTAAAAAAAAAATCCCAGACATGTTCAATTCACAAATGGAATTTTGCAATTACAATTCTTTCTTCCAAAATATCAAGAAAAAAAAAGTGGGACAGAAGAGCATCCAGTGTCTGCCCTAATTAAATCATTCCACACATTTCAAAGAAGGCTTGTAGGATAATAAAGGACACTACTAAGCTGAAAAAGTTCAAGTTTCTTTATACTGTAAAAAAATTCCTCAATGTTCTCATTTTGAGAACAGTATCCAAGTGTTTTTCCCATGAAAAACAAATGCCAAATCCCTTTAAAACATAATTAGAGGGGATGGGGATGAGGGAGGGTGATAGAGGGAAGGACGGGGTGGGGGCAGGGTTGCGGGAAGCACACACCTCAGT
>JAQQSW010009583.1:0-13200 GCA_028646575.1 Pseudocheirus occidentalis
GGGCTTTACAGTGGGATTGCTGTTTTTGGGTTGGGGCAGGGGCAAGACAGGGAGAAAATGTGTAATTCACAAATGTAATGAAAATGAATAATGTAAACAAGAAAACAAATAAAAACTAAATTTAAAAAAAGAAAAGAAAAAAAGAGCCTATAAGTACATTAGGCTTAAAAAGAAAAAATAAAAACGAATCAATCCCTCTCTCAAGGACCTTACTAATATCAGAGAAGACAATCACATACATAAGTAGGTACAGAATAAATGGCTAATAAATTTGAGGTAGTTAAATGCAAAGTATTTTAGGGAGTGTGATTACAAGAAGTGGTGAGAGTTGAAAAATTCATGTAGAATGTGAGGCTTGAGTAGCATCTTAGAGAAAGAGAGACATCTTATGAAGAACTGATGAAAAGGCACATATTCTAGACAATGGGCATGACCTGGACAAAAGCTGAGAGGTGGGAGACACAGTTCCATTTGTGAGGAACAAAGAGAAGACCTGTTTGGCCAGACTCTAGAGCATAGGAAGTAGAATCAAGTGTAACAAGAATGGAGAAATCAATTGTGTAATGTGTTGTGAATGAATTTAAAAGGTAAACTGGTTTGTATTAAATATAAATATATATTAACTCCACAATATAACTATTATAATATATAAACTGCATTTATCTATAACAATTATAATATGTGAAGTATATTTATGTATAATTGATATAAGACATAAATTGTTTTATATAAGTGTTACAATATAAAGTTGATATAATACTTGTTTTATACACATCCATCAATCCATCCATCCATATGGGGAAGCTAGTGGCACAGAGGATTGAGTGTTGGGCCTGAGTCAAGAAGACTCACCTTCCTGATTTCAAATCTCTTCTCAGATCATTACTATCTGTGTGATCCTGGGCAAGTAACTTAACTCTGCCTCAATTCCTCATCTGTAAAATATATTGAAGAAGGAAATGGCAAACCACTCCAGTATCTCTGCCAGGAAAACCCCAAATGGGGTTGCAAAGTGGCCAACAGGATGGAAACAACTCCAAAAGTAACAACATATACATATATGTATATAAATTATGTATTTAGGCTTCCCAATAACCCAATTATATAATTATTACTCCAATTTTATAGATGAGGAGGTTAATGTTCACAAGGTTAAGTAATGAGCTTGGAGTAACATAGCTAGTAAGTGAACAAAGTAGAATTTGAAAATAGGCCCTCCTGGTTCCAAGTCTCTTGCTCCATCCTGGTGCCTCTCTGACTTATCCCTGGCTTGTTCTATATCTATCCTGACCATCCTAGAATTTCTGCTCCACTGTTGGCCACATACAGATAGTCTGAATGGCATTACAGACTGAGTTTTAAACTATGCTTTTCGCTATTTCAAGGAGGACAAGGTGACTATTGGTGAGCCTGCTAAGGAAGATGAGTTGAACTTGTGAAAATAAATCAGTACCAGGTGTCCATGTGTATTGACTTGAAGAATAAAGAACAAATCAAGTGTTTGCTTTCTAAATTGTTCAGGGACCTGGAGAAGCCCCCTGTTAGGGGTCACCTTTAGTTGCTGCCTAGGGGACTATTTTAAGAGAGTTTTCACCATATCCATCAGAGGACTGTTTCTAATTCAATGTTAATTCCATTTCTAGTGATAGAGATTCATACTCCCTCTCCCCCGACTTCCCTTATTATCTCTCTCCCATTCACTCTTCTCTTGACAGCTTCTTTTTGACTTTACCACAGCCCTCTAATATTTCTAATAGCATTCTTGTGTCTTCTACAGAAAAAATAATCAGTTAAGATATTGATTTGTTAGAAGAGTACATCATTAACTGGCAATGATGGCCTTCATGACAGGCAAGTTCGTTGTAATAACTGAATGCCTATCAGTAATCTGCCCGTTGAAGGGAAGCAACATGAGGACAAAGAAGCAAAGGAAATCCTGCCACTAGGGAGCAAACAGGTTCCCAGTTTGGGTCCCAGAAGGCATATCATGGGGTGTCACATATCATGTCCATCCTTTGATGCTCCAGGTTTGCTTTCTTGGGCTGATTTCAATCCATTTCTTTCTTTTCCCACATATCTTTGTATCACAGGAAAGGTATATGGATCAGATAGCCAAGCTGTTTGTCCAGTGTGAAGATCTGTGCTCAATTCCTAGGGATTCTTGTCTGTCTAGCTTTCCTGGGCTCCCAAGACATATCTTGACCATTATCCCTTTAATGGCATGGAAGGGCTTTGAAGATAGAGGGCAAAGATTGTGTATTTGCTTCTTTGTTAACCTTAGCACAATGCTCAGAACATACGGAGTCCTTAATTAATGCGTCTTGACTGACAAATGCCACAAAATCAGCCAGTTGTCACATCTTATTCCATAGCCTTGGGGTTAGCTTAGGATTTTGCTATTAGCATCCATTGGACAGAAGTCTTTTTTTTTCTTTTCCCATGGGGTTATATGTGGAAAATGCCTCCCTTCATGTGATAACACTATCATACATTCAGACTATTTTCACGTGTGTGTGTGTTGTCATAGAACATAAACAAGAAATGTTCTGTTTATGTGTTTGTTTGCTCTGGGTCCAGAATAGGGTTTAATAAATACTTGCTGGTTGTTTGATATCTCTGATTGATTCAGTTAAAAAGTTTGGTTACCCTGGGTTCTCTGTAATCATCAAAGTAGGGTAGGCCCTCCTCTCACCCTAGGAAGGTTGAGGTTTATGTGTTGACTTTGACATATGACTTTGTGATCCTGGATGAGTCACTCAACCCTTCATTACAACTCTCAAAGGTTAATAACAACAGAGTAAATACCCAACTTCAGGGGCGGCTAGGTGGCGCAGTGAATAGAGCACCGGCCCTGAAGTCAGGAGTACCTGAGTTCAAATCTGGCCTCAGACACTTAACCCAAAAAGACTAGCTGTGTAACCTTGGGCAAGTCACTTAACCCTAACTGCCCTCCAAAAAGCAAAAAAAAAAAAAAAATACCCAATTTCACCACTAAGAAGAATTTCCATACTGAGAGTTCCCTGAAAAAATGAAAAAAAGTCTAGTTCTGCCTAACCCCCCCCATAAAAAAGAGTTATGTTCATATTTCTTGTAATAGAATTAAAATCCCTTGGGAGCAAGGATTGTTTTATTCTTTGTCTTTGTAGACCCAGCACCTAGCATGCAATATACTGTTAATGAATGTTTGATGAATAGAACCTAATTAAATGGGAAAATCCCTTAACCATGTTGCATTCTCAGGAAAACTTTCAGATGAGTTGTAATTCTGTATTGGTAGAGGAAGTTTCCACACTTCCCCCAGTGCACATGGAATGCTAGATCCAGACCAAAGGAACAGTCAAGAACTGAGACAACTTCTAGGTTCATAAAATTAGTTGTACATAAGAAAAAATAGTTACTTTATTTTTATGGTTCCCTAAGGAGACATCTAAAAAGCAATTAAAACACAATACTACTAGAAATTGCAAGAGGCAGCCTAAGTTTGAAGGAGTTGTTAAAGAGCTATATACTGACTTTTTAGCAAAGTTAAAGAGTAAATGACCAAATGTAGCTGAATATGTCCTTACCTGTTCTGGGAGTGATGAAATGAAAGAAATGAGCCCTACAATACAGCTCAAAGTGTTTCCCTTTGATATGAGTGTTTTTACCCATGGAATAAGCCTATTGGAGACAGTGCCCAAGAGATTTTTTTTTAATGCTGACTGCTGAATGCCCATGCTGAGTGGCTGTGGGTGTAATTGTGACATTTTCCCCCATCTATGGCACTTTGTCCATTTATATATCATTGCCATGGCTACTAGGGTAACATTTAAAATAATCCCCATGTAAATCTGACAGCACCTCATTAGACTCTCTAAGACTCATGTAATTAGGTAAGAAAACCCTGCTGATTGAGAGGGTTAGAGCTGCAGGAGACAGGCTCCCCACTTGCCCATCTCAATCACCTACATTCCTTTTTAGAAGCCTCTACTAATTGAGCAAACTGCTTTCAGCTGGGAATCAATGAGGAGACACTGGTTTCACAACTACACTGTTACAGAGAGAAAGAGGGAGAGAGAAATGGAGAGAGAGAGAGAGAGAGAGAGAGAGAGAGAGAGAGACAGAGAGACAGAGAGATACAGAGAGACAGAGGCAAAGACAGAGAGAGACAGAGAGAGAGAGACAGGGACAGAGACATACAGAGACTCAGAAAGACAGGGAGAGAGACAGAGAGACAGAGAGAGAGGCAGAAATACAGAGAGACACAGACAGAGACATACAGAGACACAGAGAGACAGGAAGAGATACAGAGAGACAGAGACAGAGAGAGGCAGAGACAGAGACACAGAGACACACAAAGACAGAGACAGACAGACAGAGACAGACAGACAGAGACAGAGAGAGAGGCAGAGAGGAGACAGGAGAGAAACAGAGACAGAGACAGAGAGACAGAGAGGGAGAGAGACAAAGACAGAGAGAGAGAGAGACAGACAGACAGAAACAGACAGACAGAGACAGAGACAGAGACAGAGAGAGCTTAGCAGAGCTCAGGCACCAACTCTTTCCTGTGAGATAACATAGGACAATCTTCTTGTCTTCTCTATGAAAAAAAGCATCAGGGCAGCTGGCATACAGTTGACAAAAGCTTCGTTAGGCTCTTGGAAAGGTTATATTTGCTGCTCTTCCTATCATATTTCATTGTCCTATTCTCTTAACAGATGAGATGTAATTAAGCAAGAGGAAAAGGGCCACTGAATCAATTTCTTCTCATGCTGAACATTCTCTTGCCATTGGAAGATGACACAAAACTGATTCATTAGGTTAATAATCTTTAAATTGGAGCTGATTCTGAGGCCCCAAGGTAAAGCTACAGTTATGTTTTGCTTTCTGGTGTATTCTGTATGCCAAGCAGGTTAGCTGGCTATAAAATGTGCAAGGCTTTTGGCAAGGCTGTGGTGTTGGCAGTCAGACACAACAAACACGCACTCACACATTCTTTGAGGTTTGCTTTAGAAAAAAAAAGAATCAGTGTTTACACTCTTGAAGAGTCCTCTAATGAGGAAGAATTTAGACTAATTGGCAAATTTAAAAAGGATAGTGATTGGTTCCTACCAATAGCTCAACCTCTCAGATTTACGCAGAGGGCGCACACATGGCCTTTCCCAGGACAGCTCCAATCAATTGGATAACGCAGCAAAAACTCAGAGAAAAATCAATATGCTGTTGTTTTGTACAGGGGTGCTGTCCACCAAGTGGCTGACTCTTGAAGGCTTGTGCTTTGAATTAAATGATCTAATCTGTGTGAGAAATCTCTTTAGATGCGCCTACTGCCTGAAATCAGCAAATAGAATAGAGATTAACCTGGCTTGAAAGTGGGCTGGCTAAATTCAGTTATAACTTGGTGCTTCGCGCAAAACTGTTGAGCAAAATTATGGGATGTGTATGTGTCAGTAAGGGAAATCTTAACTATCATTTAGATAGAATTTTAAGGTTTGCGAAGTATTTTATATGCATTACTTCATTTGAATCTCATTGCAATCCTCTGTGATCTATAGATACTACAAGTTATTATTATCCCTGTTATACAAGTGATGAGACTAGGTTTTAAAGAAGTTAAGTGAGTCAGAAGACACTATGCCAGAACTGGGAGTTTAACTAAGTTTTCCTGAATTCAAGGCTATCATGTTTCATCTACTACTCTCAAAAAACAGTGGACTGAATTCAACAGATAAAGGGATTCAAATCTTGCGTTGGCCACATTTTACATAACCCTGGATGAGTTTCTTCATTTCTCCCAGACTCAGTTTCCTTGTCTGTAAAATGGACGTGATGCATTCTTCCCAGGGTTACTATGGAGATCACAGGAGATAATGTGTATAAACAGTTTGTCACTTTAAAATAATAGCTAAATGCCAGTAATTGATGCTGTGGCTTTTGTTTCTTGATTCCAAGCAGCACTATTTGTAATAGCAACAAGCTGAAAATAAACTATGTACTCAGTTGTTGGGGAATGAACAAATAAATTTTGGAATATAAATGAAATGAAATATTAGGATAGGCATGCAGAATTCGCTGGAATGAGTTATAGGATATAATTCAGAGAAAGAGAAATGAAAGAATCATATACTAAAACAGATGGCCTTTTGCTTTATTTTTTAGAGGGGGAAAGGCAGGGCAATTGGGGTTAAGTGACTTACCCAACGTCGCATGGCTAGTATGTGCTAAGTGTCTGAGTCCTCCTGACTCCAGAGCCAGTGCTCTATTTACTGTGCCACCGAGCCACCCCAGGAAGGCTTTTTTCAATCCTCATCCTTCTTGACCTCTTTAAAATCTTTGACATTGCCAATCATCCTTTTCTCAAAACTCCTCTTTCTAGGTTTTTGTGATTCAACTCTCTCCTGGTTCATCTGTTTGACCGTTTTGTCTCACTTTGCTGGATATTCATCTAGGACAGGTCATGACTACTGACCAGGGATGTCCCCCAAGATACCATCCTGGGCCTTTCTCTCTTCTTCCTCTATTCTAATTCACCTGGTAATCTCATCTACACCATTGAATTCAACTGTCTTCTCTGTGAGGATGATTCCCAGATCTACTTATGAAATACTCATTTCTAAACTGAATTTGTACACTTATGATTGTCTATTAGATATCTTTCATCCTTAGACAACTTGAACTCAATATGTACAAAACTGAATTCATTACCTTTGCCCTCAATAGCTTTCCCTTCTTTCTATTATTTTTTATTATTCTCCTCTTCTCTATTGACCTTCTTCTTTACTGTGGAGGGAGTCAACATCCTCCAGTTGTCCAGACTCACAATCTATGTAGTATCCTAAACTCTTTGCTCTCTCTCATCTCACATATGAAATCAGTTGCTGAGTCATGTTGTTTCTATCTCTGTAACTTCTCTTATGTATGTCTCCTTATCTCGTCTGAAAGTACATACATACATACATACAGTAGTATGTCTACTAGCTGAACTCGTCTCTTTCCTCCCCATCTTCCCATCTTGGCTTCCTGGCTTTCATCAAATTTCATCTCAAATCCCATCTTCTGCCGGAATATTTTTCCTAATCTCCCTTAATTCTAATTCCTTCCCTCTATTAAGTATCTCCAATTTATCCTAAATATGTCTTGTTTGTACATGGTGGTTTTCAGGTTGTCTCCCCCGTTAGATTGTGAGTTCCTTGATACTAGGCACTGTCTTTGGCCTTTATTGCAGAAACAGTGCTTGGCATAGTGTCTGAAACAGTAGATACACTGTTTGTTGACACAGTGACTGCAAATGCATGTAGTTTCTTATTGAATTTTAGCAACTAAGGAGGTCCATCATCTCATAGGGGTTCTAGACCTTGAAGCAACTTCTGCCCAACAGGTCAAAGGACATCATGGCCACTGGGTAAGTGGGCATTATCATGTCTTCTTGTTCTTCAATTCCTCATAATGGAGAAGAAAACAAGAAGACTATAACCAAGTGAAAGCCTCTTCTACTGCTCTGTCCCAATTTTTATACCCACAGTTTGAGTCCTTTGCACTTGTTAGCTCCCTCAAAGAAGGCTTCCCAAAGACTAGAAGATGATTGCACCTGGCAGGATCCCTCCAAACTTGATCCAACCAACTTCATTTATCCCCACTTGATTCCTTGTTGCTGCCTCCTTCCTCCTGGAAATAATGACAATAAATATAACAATGAAGAGGAACACAATCCAGGTCAACAACAATAGCAACAATGGTACCAAATTATTAAAATTAAAACACTGCTCCTTTCTATTAACAAACGGTAATTTTCTTCAAAAAATATTTGTTATCTATTCTGATTAAAATATTTGCTAATCAGAGGGCATATAAAGGCAGAAACAAAATAGTCCTTGCATCCAAGGAACTACCATTGTATTGTAAAGCTACCCAACTTGTACAAAGTTCAGTAGATGTCAAGTTCATGCAATGTACTGCAAGGTGATTTAAAAAAAAGAGTGTCGGTTGTGGGGAGTGTAATTGTGATGAGTGTGATTATGGAGCTCTGGAAAGGATTCATTTAATAAAAGACATCTGAGTAATGTGAAAAAAAGAAAGGATTCTAAGAGATGGAAGTGATGAGGGAATGCATTCCAGATATGAGCACCCACTTGTTCAGGGGTATTGAAGGTGGAATTTTGTACATAGGGAACAGAGAATCATCTGGTTTGATTTTGATGAAAAATGTTTGAAGGAAAAGATAATGGAGTAAAACTGATAATGTAAATGGGAGCCCTATTAAGAGGGCTTCAAATGCCAAGTTGAAGATTTGGTATATTATAATAGAGACTTGAAGATTTTTACTATCCACTGAACCACTGTGGTGAAGTTGAACATGTGCAAGGTTTGCTTTCAGAGGTCCTTGGTTCTAATCCAAAAGCTAAAATCTACCACCTATGTGACACTGGGGGAACCACTTAATGTCATTGGTGTCAGTTTCATCCTCTATAAAGTGGGAATAATGGACTAGATACCTAATGGCTATGACTATGAAGGGACTGACATGAGCAGATTTATTATTTATGAATATCAGTTTCGAAGCTCATAGAGGATGGACTGGAAAAGAGAGACTGGAAGCAGATACTCCATATGGAAGCTATTGCATTGTTGTTACTGAATTGTTTTTCAGTTATGTCTGACTTTTCATGACATCATTTGGTGTTTTCTTGGGAAAGATACTGTAATAGTCTGTCATTTTCTTCTTCAGTTCATTTTACAGAGGAGGAAACTGAGACAAATAGGGTTAAGTGACTTGTTTAAGGTCACACAGCTAGTTAGTGTCTGAGGTCAAATTTGAACTAAGGAAGATTAGTCTTTTGGACTTTAGGCCTGGCCCTCTGTCCAGTGCATCACCTAACTGCCACACTATTTCAGTAGTCAAGGTAAAGAATCAAGATGAGTTCTCAAATCAGGATAGAGGTTTTGTGAGTGGAGAAAAGTGGAATAAGAAATAAATAAATTGTGGAGGTAGAACTGACAAAACTTGGTAATGGAAAGGGAAATAAACAAAATAGTCAAGGAAAGTCTGTGAGCCTTAATGAGTGGCAGGAGAGAGTTGACCTCAATAAAGATAGCAATGTTTGGTAAGTAGATGGGTTTGGGGAAAATAGAAATGAATTGTATTTTGCATATGTCAATTTTGATATGCCTACAGGATTTCCAGGTAGAGATGTTCAGCAGGCAGTTGGCAATGTGAAATTGGAGTTCAGGGATACTTTAGAGATTGATATACAGATTGGGAATCATTAGCAGCAAAATGTTAATTGAATGCTTTGGAGTTGAGGAAATCACCAGGGTGAGAGTCTGAAGAAACAAGAGAACAAGGCACAGGAAAGAGCCTTGTCAGTCACTCCCACTTAATGTGTGGGAGAAAGATAATGATCTAGGAGAGAACACTGAGAAGAAATAATCAGAGAGGTAGAAAGAGACCTGAAAGGTGAGTGTCATGGAGGCCTGGGAAGGAGAGTGTCCAGGAAGGGGGAAGTGCTCAGCAGCGTCTGTCTGCCTCAGTGACCTTGGAGAGTGAGGAAGGAGAAAAGATCCATGGATTTAAAGCTAAGGGTTCTTTGCTATCTTTGGATCAAACAATTTCAATTGAGCTGTGGCATTAGATTCTACATGGCAAGAGGCAGAGAAGTGAATAGAAAGTGAGGGTGGAGTGCTCAGTGTGTAGACAATTTCTTCAAGGAGTTTGACTATTCCGGAGAGAAGAGATGGAGGATCATAGATAGAGAGGGATAGAAAGGTTATGTGAAATAGGTATTTTGTTTTGTTTTATTTTAGAATAGAGGATACCTGGGAATATTTGTGGGAAATGGAAAGGAAGTCAATAAATAAAGATGAGAGAAAGAGAGGGAGAGATACTGAGTGTGAGGTGCTGCATGGTTATCTCTTCTGATAGAATGCAAGTTTCTTAATGGGAGGGATGAAGCATATGCTGGAACCTGTTTGTACAGGCTTATAAGACTGAACTGTTACATTTTCAGTGTGAGCACTTACATTTTGTAAATCAGCAAACTTTACAAATAAGGACTTCATTTATTGTTTGGTTGATTTCTAGGCTTGAGAGAAGTGAAGAAAATATTAATAATGCAGATAAACCTAAAACTGTGTAGGATAGAAATTGCCAGAAAGTCAATTGTCATTTACTAGCAAACCATTGGTAGAGTCTATCTTCTTTTTTTTTTACATTTGCCTCTCCAGAGTTTAGCACTGGGCTTGGTTCATAACACTTCTCCCTTCTCCTGCCCATTTAATCAATGAATACCAACTCTTGAATTTATATGTGAATTTTTATCATATTAAACGACTATTCTTTTGGTTTTCTAGAGTGTAATTCAGGGTTGCATTTTGTCAAAAGAGAATGGATTTCCTGTGAAATTGTCTCTTCAAAATTGGGCACATTTGAAGCTATTCAACAAGGCTTCATGAACAGAGAACGGACGTCAGGTTGACTAAGACCTGGGTTAAAATCCTGCCTCCCATCAGACACAGATATCATGATTCTGAGTCCTTTACTTAGACTCTCCAGGCTGTAGGCAACCCTTTAAAAATGATGAATTGCAGGTGTGTTGACTTGCATATAGGTGGAGTTTTCTCACTAAGGAGTTCCTTATAATAGCAAGATTACCAGTCCAGCCCTTTTCTCTCTCATTCACATTTTCTAGGCACTAGAAATGTCATGACAAAAATAAGACAACTCCTTACTTAAGAGGTTTATATTCTACTGAGAGAAATCATATGCATGCAGGTAATTAGCCATACAATATTGACAAAGTGAATAAAAAGTAAGACAAGAGAACAGAATCAAATGTGATGATTCAGGACAAGTCTTATGTGTAAGGTGCCATCAAAATTGAACCTTGATGTATGCTAGGATTCTAAGAGGTATCTATGAGGAGGGAGAACATTCCTGGCATTTGGATCAGAGCAACTAGCTTCCCCTTTTGAAGACTGATTTTCAGTAAAACTGTTAGTCAATTGCAGCTTTCTCAGAACAATTAGGAAATTATGGGGCTCCTGTGAGTTCTGAATCTACTTTTTCCCATCTCATCCCCTGAAATTGGGTATCCCATTATCACTGGAAATTTGATAGTTTACTCAAATTCACTGGCTATATACTATGTTCTGTTACTTTTCAGAGAAAATATTTCAATGGGTTGTCATCATAGTCTGTAATAAATAGCTAAAATTTATTTCATTCTTTACTTTACTAAGTTTATCTTGTTTTATCTTTTTTTTTTTTTTGCTTTTTGCTTTTTGGAGGGCAGTTGGGGTTAAGTGACTTGCCCAAGGTCACACGGCTAGGTTTTTTTTTGTGTGTGTGTTAAGTGTCTGAGGCCGGATTTGAACTCAGGTCCTCCTGACTCCAGGGCTGGTGCTCTATTCACTGCGCCACCTAGCCACCCCTATCTTTTTTTTTGGAGGGGGAAGGCAAGGCAGTTGGGGGTTAAGTGACTTGCTTAAGTTCACATGTCTAGTTTTGTGCCAAGTGTCTGAGGCTGGATTTGAACTCAGGTCCTCCTGACTCCAGGGCTGGTGCTCTATTCACTATACCACATAACTGCCCCCATCTCATTTTACCTTCACAACAACCCTGAGAGGTAGATTATATTATTATCTCTATTTTATAAATAAGAAAAGAGAGACAGACAGAGCATAAGTGACTTACCCAGGTTACACAGCTACTATGTACCTGAGACTAGATTTGAACTCAGGTCATTCAGAGTCCAGGACCAGTACTCTGTCCAGCTCCTAGATATCACAAAGAGCAAAAGGATCTGAATTTCTTCTACTGAGAACATCAGTTACATCTATGGTGACTTTGACCATTAAGGTTTGGTCACTTTCATTGCCATCCTAAAGGGGGAAAAAGGAATTATGGGAAGGCATGTATATTTATAATAAGATCACTGGCAATAAAATTAAAAAGTGAGACAGCCTTTACCTTCAAGAAGCTTATATTCTAATGTGATGAAATAATAGAGTAATGGAAGGCCACGTAAGAGTGCTTGGTTGGGGAAATCAACAGGATGGGCAAAGTAATGCTAGGACAATCTACTTAGTCTTTTCAGAAGCAATGTTAATAAGGACTGATTATAATTCTCAGAAAAAGAGGCAGTAGTCAATTCCCTAAAGTAGAATTGACTGGATAGTGGTGGTATGTGTGGACTACAATAGAGTCAGTCCTAAAGTCACCAAAAACTGGAGTTTAGGTCAGTGGGCCTACTAGTTAAAAGCATCATGAGGATTAGAAATGAGTAACAGCAGCTTCAGAAAGGTCCTTCTTATTTCAAATGAATGAAAACATTGCTGAAAAGGCACTTTGGAGCTGTCGGCATTATCACGCCTGCTGAGAAGACAAAGATGAATCTGATTTAAGCCAAAACTCCAGGGGAAAATGATAGCATAGGTTTCATGACTAACATTAAATCAGAGTAAAAATTATTCTTTACATGGCAACTTCTGTCACGGTGATTAAAGAGTTCAGCTACCACAGGTCATACTGTGTGAATTAACACAAATATGAGAGCATTAAATTATTTCAGGTGCAAGACAAAAAAAAGAATAACAGAATTGCTCTCTAAATGGGACCTCTGATGGTGTACCTACCCAGTCAAACTCACTCTGTGATAAAGCAGTTTAGAGTCTAAAGGAATTATTGTCCCACAGAAAATAAACTTATGAAGTAGGAATTTGAAATTCAGTTCTACAATTAAGTTGCCCCAAGATGATTTTATAGGATTTATGTCAACAGGGGTTTCTAGAAGGAGGCTGGGCCCAGCATTCATTCCTTTACTGTCTTGATATATAGTTCCAGTTAACCTAAGAAGGCAATATATTAATTCTACTTCAATCTGTAATCAAAAATGGAATCTAGTAGTGCAGATGAATTTAAAAGGGCAATTATATATCATCTCATAAATCTGCAATTTCCTTACACACAACCAAAATATGTTTTCCCTATGCAGTTATCCATCTAATCTCACTCCTCCAATTCTTACATATATTCTCAGGGTGGAGCTCCAGAGAGTGACCAAATACTATTTTTCTCAGAGTCCTAGGGGTAACTGTTAGAGATTAGGTTTTTATTTTTTATTTTTTTTTAATTTTAATTTATTTTCTTGGTTATATCATTCATTTCCACAAGGTTTTGAGTTACAAATTTTCTCCCCTTTTTGTCCCTACCCCCCAGCCCAGAAC
>JAQQSW010009584.1:0-13200 GCA_028646575.1 Pseudocheirus occidentalis
TTGGAAGTTCTCAGTAGAAGCTGTAGAAGCAGGATCTCAGGAAAAGGTGCAAGCTCCCAGTGGTGTCTGTCTTTTAGCTTTATTTCTTCTGGCTTGATAAATGAGGAGATTGCCCCAGGTGCTTTCAATCCACTCTCCTCTCAGCTCCAGCTGTGGCTTCTCCTGACCACCCTGGGGCCAGGCCTCAGTCTTGGGCTGGGCTGGCTTCAGCTCCCAGCCTGCTGCGATGAGCCCCTCCCTGTTCAGCCCCTTCCTGTTAAGGTGTAAATTACTCCCAAGGAGTTAACTGTAAGTAAGGAGCTGAGCCTTTGAGGTGCTAAGTGCCTTTAGTAGGTGCCAATAGAAAGGGGCATGGAAGATCTTCTGATTTCATTAACATTACACAAGTAGATGACCATCTTTTAGGTGAAGGATCAATCTATTAAGAAGAATTCTTACAATAATCTTGCTGGCAAGGACTAAGAGAGGGACTCCTTTGTAATTTTCACAGAACAACCTATTTCCCTTTCCTTTATAGAAATGGACAATGGAGGTATTCTTGATCTCCTAGGGGATAACCTCCTCTTGATATGTGAGCTAAAAAATTTCAGTGAGCTTTTACAAGAGGAGTGGACCCTCTGCCTTCTAAACTTCACTTGGAATGACCACCAGGGACTTTGCCATATGAGAGGAGCCAAATTCCATTCAAAACCCCTTCTTTAGTTGTAAGTTTATCTAGAGAAGGATTGGCTTCAACCCAAGATATATGACCAGTGGTTTTTAGCAGAATTTTTTGAAGTGCTCAGCACATCTCTCCAGGATCACGTCTTTACCACTAAGCAATGTGGCTCCATCAACACTGAGTAGCTGTGATGCACCATAAGTCTTTGTCCTATAAATAGCCTTCAAGGCATCATAAAAGTGCTTTGTATTATTACTATCAACGTAAAACTGGATCCATCAGCCTTTTTACTGATCCAAGAATCCTGCATATTTTTAAGTTCTGCTTTTGCTTTACTTGTGATGGAGTTAAATGCTGCATTCTTAGAGATGGATAAACTATCCTGATGGTAAACGCTATGGAATTCTCCTTTATCATTTATCAGCTTCCGCATTTCCCCATCATTTTCCTTAAACCAACCTTAATGTTTATGAGTATTCTGGCCCAGGTGTGTGAATGCAGTACCGTACACCAAATCTCTGAAAGCTGCCCACTCCTTTACTGTTCCATTGTGGCCAATCATGTGTTAACTCAGCTTTCCCCCCAAGTTAGCAGCAAACTGTTCATAGTTAGAGAAGTGCTTTAATCTCTTGACATTAAGTCTTCTGGTAGTCATTTTGCCTTGGAACTGCCACTTTTCTTGAATGAGAGTGCTTAGCTCATAGAGGATAAGTTTATGATTGGTCCAGCACTTTGTACCACATATCACCTTTTTCAATGTCATATCTTATCTGTCTCATCATCTTACAATGACTTAGTCCGTTAAATGCCAGCGTTTGTTACCAGGATGTATTGAAAAAATTTTGTTGGGCATATTAGCTAAATGGAAAACAGGAAGTTGGTGATAGAAGATGATGAGATACAGAAGTCTTCAGCAATAAGAGACCATTACTGTTGCCCTTTCTAACTCTATTCCTCACAAGGATTCCCTGACATGTCTGATAGTCTGCTCCTACGCTGGTGTTAAAATGACCCAAAATTGCAAGTTTATACTCTTTCAGCACATTGATGATGAGAGTCTCCAGGTCTTCATAAAATTTTTCTTTGGCCTCATCAAGGTTTGTCAGGGTGGGAGCATATACATTGATGATTGTATCATGGTATTTTTCTTCAAGGAGCAGTCATATTGTCACCAGTCTGTCATTCACTCCTTTTGGGAGGCATAGAAGCTTGTTTACTAAATTAGTTTTGATCACAAAACCTATGTCAGCTTTACAATGCTCATCATCAGTGTGGCCACTCCAGAAAAAAAATATCCATATCTGATGTTCACCTTCATTTGTCAGCCTTGATTCATTCAGGGCTGCTATTTGGATTTGGTACCTGCTGAACTCTTTTGCAACAAGAACTTTTTATCTTTTGGGTCTACTGGATTTCATGTTATCGGTAACTGTGCACATGTTGCATGTACTGATGGTGAATGGAATAATTTTGACAAAAGATTTTGTACTTTTTTTTACTTCAAGGTAGGATCCCTGTCAAGGTTGGGTAAAGCAGACAATTTTAGGACCCCTTTTCTAGCCTCTTCCCCATGCCAGGAGATGAGCAGTGTGGTCCTTAAAAAAGGCCATTGAGACACTGGGTGACTGCTGAATTCCACTGCTGCTTCACTCAGTGTATCCACTCCTGCTGCTTAGTCATTTGACATCATAGCACTTTGAGGTAGGAAAAATGATAAAATGGTGATGTCTTAACAGCTGGCAAAAAAAGGCAAAAAAGTACCTTAAAAGAAGAAAATAATACTTTAAAAAATAAAATTGTTGTTGTTCAGTCATGTCTGACTCATTGTGACACATTTGGAGTTTTCTTCACAAAGATAATGGAATTGTTGCTATTTCCTTCTCCAGCTAATTTTATAGATGAGGAACCAAGGCAAGTAGGGTTAAATGACTTCCCAATGTCATGCAGAATATAAGTGTCTTTGCCCAGATTTTAAATTAGAATTGGGCAAGTCAAACTAATAACTTCATGAGACATAAAGAAATGATCAAAACAAATTTAAAATAGAAAAATGTGGCAGTCCATCAGGTAAAAATGACTTGGAAAATAGATTGGGGAGAAATAACTAAAAAATTACAGGACTAAGTGAAAGTCATGATCAAAGAATGAGTTTAGACACCATATTTCAAGAAATTATCAAGGAAAACTGCCCAAGTATCTGAGATACACAGGTTAAAATACAAATTGAAAGAATTTACCAATCATCTCTTGAAAAGCATTCCAAAATGAAAACTTTTAGGAATATTGCATCCAAAATCCAGAGCTCCCACGTTAAAGAGAATTTTTTTTTACAAGCAATCAGAAAGAAACAGTTCAAATATTGTGGAGTCACAGTCAGAATCACACAAAATTTTTTTTAGCTTTCATGTTAAATAAATGGAGAACTTGGAATTTGATATTCCAGAAGTCAAAGGAGCTAGAATTACAACCAAGAATCACCTACCCAATGAAACTGAGCATTATCCTTTAGGGAGGAAAATGAATATTCAGTGAAAGAGAGGACTTTCAAAAATTCCTCATGAAAAGAAAAGAGATAAATTTAAAAACTGATATTCTGACAGAAAACTCAAGAGAAGCATAAAAAAGAAAACATAAGAGAAGGATCATAAGTTCTCAGTACATTTAAACTTTTCACATTCCTATATTGGACTATGACATGTGATTCCTAAGAACTTTATCATTATTAGGGAAGTTAAAAGGAGTATACGTAGAAAAAAGGCATGAGTGCAAGTTAATTATGTTGAACCGATCTCAAAAAAAAAAAATTAGGGGTTGAGAAAGAGGAATACCCTGGGAAAAGAGGGGAGGGGGCATAGAATGGGGAAATTTTTCTTACAAAATAGAGGTACCTAAGGAAGAAATATTGTAGTGGAGGGAAAAGTTAAGGTGTGTGGCAGGCAATGCTTGAACCTCACTCTCTTTGGAATTGGTTCAAAGAGGAAAGTGCATATGTGTGTATGTGTGTGTGTATACATATATGTGTGTGTATGTATATATATGTATATTACTTAGTTTTGCATAGAAATATGTTACCTAACAGGGAAAAAAAAGAAAGGGGATAAGGAATATGGTACAGCAAGGGGAAGTAGTGGAAGGGAGAGCAGATTAAGGGAGGCAGTGATCGGTCACAGAATCGACTTTTGAGAAAGGATAGGCTAAAAGGGAGAAAAAGAAGGATAAATAGAAGGGGAAAATAGGGGTGGCTAGGTGGCGCAGTGAATAGAGCACCAGCCCTGGAGTCAGGAGTACCTGAGTTCAAATCTGGCTTCAGACACTTAACACACACACACAAAAACTAGTCGTGTGACCTTGGGCAAGTCACTTAACCCCAACTGCCCTCCAAAAAACAAACAAAAAAAATAGAAGGGGACAATGATGCAAGGAAATGCACAGCTAGTAATCATAACTGTGAATGAGAATGATATATTCACGCATAAAATGGAAGCAACAGAATGAACTGGAAGTCAGAACCCAGCATTATGTTCTGCACAAGAGACACACTTGAAACAAAAAGAAAAATAACTGAGTTAAAATAAAGGGCAGAGCAGAATATATTTTGCTTAATTCAGCTTAAGTGAAAAAGCCAAGAGTAGTAATCATGATCTAGGACAAAAGCAAAAGCAAAAGACAAAGAAATAATCCTACAGTTTGTCAAAAGGTACCATAGGCCAGGGCTTCTTAAACTTTTTCCACCTGTGACCCCTTCAGCACTTCTTACACTGTGGGTTGCAACCCCATATGGAGTCACAACTTATAATTTAAGAAGTGCTGTGGTCATAGGCAGTGAACTTACATAAAAAATTTGACAGTAAATTTTTCAGATAAAGAGCTGATCTTTCAATTATATGGAGAACTGAACCAAATTTATAAAAATAAAAGCCATTCCCCAGTTGATCAATTTTCAAAGGATATGAACAGGCAGTTTGCAGATGAGGAAATTGAAGCTAGTTGCAGTCATATAAAAATGTTCTAAATCACTATGGATAACAGAAAAAAATTAAATCAACTCTGAGGTATCACCTAACATCTGTCAGAAATGACAATTGCTGCAGAGGAAGAGATAAAGGAAGTACAAAAATATGCTATTTGTTTAGTTGTGCATTGGTCCAATGACTCTGGAGAACAATTTGGAGCTATGTCCAAAGGACAACAAAATTGTGCATGTCTTTTGACCCAGAAATACCACTACTAGTTCTATATCCCTAAGAAATCAGAGAAAAAGGAAAAGGACCTGTCTGTACAAAAAATGTAAGAATTGGAAACTGAGGGGATTCTTATCATTTGGAAAAATGGCCGAACAATTTCTGGCATATGATTGTGATGGAGTTCTACTATGCTATAAAAAATGATGATGAAGGTAGTTTAAGAGGGTGAAAAAAAAGAGAGATGAACTCATTCAAGATGAACTGAGAAGAACCAGAAGATCATTGTACACAGTAACAGCAATGTTGTAATGATGATCAATTGTGAAAAAGACTCGTCTACTCTGATCAGTGCAACAGTTCAAGATAATTCCAAAGGACTTATGAGGAAAAAATGCTATCCACATCCAAAGAAAGAACTTATGAACACCGAGTGCTAATTGAAGCATAATTTTTTCATTCTTTCTTTTTCACTTTTTTAATACAGCTGATATGGAAAAAATGTTTTGCATGATCCCACATGTCTAATGTTTATCATTTTACTTGCCTTCTCAATGGATAGGGGAGAGGAGAAAATTTGGACCTCAGAGTTTTAAAAGAAATGAATGCTATAAATAAAGAAGGAAATTATTGAGAAAAAAAGAGCTAGGAGCTTCTCTTCTTAGAGTTACCTGATCAGTCAGAATGACCAACACAAAGGCAAGGAAACTGAGCTAAACCTAATCAATGGCACATCCATTAGAATGTAAATTTGGGGAGGGGCAAGGTAGTTCTGTGTCTCCAGGGTATAGCACTATGCCTTCTGCATAGTAGATGCTTAATAATACAATGATCAGACTGTGTCCTCACTAAAAATCCTTTATAATCTTAAGGTCCTAAAAAATCTCTTCTTTGTTGTTGATTGCCAGAAGGTCTACTTTGTTCCAATCTCAAATCTGAACCACCAGAGCAGTCTGAATCAGGTCTGACCTACAACATTAGGTGAATGCTTTGTTGTTTGTCAATATCCAATAGGTTCTTACACTGAAAAGCTTCTCCTCGCTATAAGTAATTGGAGTTTAAGTAATTTTTGTTATTCATACCAGATCTGTTTTTTTCTTTTTTTTTTTTATCAAATGCATCATTAACTTATAGTGTCGTGGAATGTTAAAATGAAAAGGGGCCATCTAATCCAAAGGTCTCCCTTTATAGATGAAGGATCTCTAACCCCCAGAGGTTAATAAAAAACGACCAAGAGATGAAAAGCCATTATCAACTGAGAGTTTTATAGAGCTAGATAGACAGAGCAAGGAAAGGCTCAAACCCAGGTGTCCTCAAACCCAGGTATCCTCATTTCTACACTTTTTGTTTGTTTGTCTTTAGTGGTTGAGAGGCAGGGCTCAGAAGCCAAATATAAGTAAAGACAGACAAGGAATGACCTTGATGCTGAAGAAAAAGAGTAGTAAGTAGTTCATTATTTGTTTGGTTTTTTTTATTGATTTATAGTTTTAAGAAGGAAGAATCTTTGATAATAAATGTTTTGCATACTGCTAAAGCACCCATCTATGTGTCACCAGTTATAAGACACTCAACTAAGAGAAATTTTTAGATGACATTTTATTTGGAAAGATAAAACCAGACTTAATTTCTCTCTTTCAGTCACTATGGTAGTTATTAAAGTTGTCACTAAACCCATGGGAATGAATAAGGGTGCAAATTCTATGAAGAATACAGAATAAACATCGAGACCTCTAAATGTTTCTAATCTTGTGGGTAAAATGGGAAAATTGGCCAGTGAGTGTCCAGTTCTCCACATTTAGGTTGTACAGCCTTGTTTAAATCCTACAGGTAGAAATTTGAGAAGCTTGTTTACAATCGTGTTTACTGAGAGACTGGTACTGTATAATGAGTAAGTCTCTTAATTGCCCGAGAAGCTGCAAGGATTGATGGCTCAGGACTGCTGAGCTAGAGCTCAGCTTTCACATAAAAATGAACATCCCTAATGTACCTTTTGGGGAGATTCCGTTCGATTCAATAGACATTTATTAAGTGCTTACTACATGCCAGGAATTGTGTTAAGCACTGAAGATGCAAATAAGAAAAAGAGAATTCGTGCTCTCAAGGAGTTTACAATCTATGAGGGTAAAAACACAAAACAAAGCTGAAAAGAGAGGGAGATAGGTTATGAAGTTCTGTGCAGTCTAAACCAAGCAGAGGTGATGATGAAAAGTGGAGAGTTTGCTAGAAAGTTTAGATCCTAGCCCTCTATAAAGAAAGATTTGGAGAAGAGATTAAAGTGCTCCAGTCTCTAGTCCTCTAATCAGAGGAGAGAGGTGAATCACTCAAAAACTGAGTCAATCAGCATAAGTAGTGATGAGATTTCAGATGAGCCTGGTGGGGCATGATGTTCTATGTAGCTTCAAACTAAGCACAGCTGTTTTCCTAGCAATTCTTCCCACTACACTTAAATAATTCTGGTATAGTTCAGAGGATGCCTGTTTGAATTCTTTCCATTTTCTATACTTAGTAGAATTGATGTGCCCAAGGAAATGAAAATATTAAATTGTTACTTGCTTCCTTAAGATATGACTTTTCTTGACAAAACAGGAAAACGACAAGTGCTGGAGAGGATGTGGAAAAATTGGAACTCTAATGCATTGTTGGTAGAGCTGTGAACTGATACAACCATTCTGGAGGGCAATCTGGAACTATGCCCAAAAGGCTATAAATAATTGCATACCCTTTGACCCAGTAATACCACTTTTGGGGTTGTATCCCAAAGAGATCTTAGAAGAGGGAAAGGGTCCCATATGTACAAAAGTATTTATTGCAGCTATATTTATGGTGGCAAAAAAACTAGAAATTTAAGGGATGCCCATCAATTGGGGAATGGCTGAACAAGTTTTGGTATATGAATGTGATGGAATACTATTGTGCTATAAAAAATGGGAAGGAGATTGACTTCATAATTACCTGGAGAGGCTTATATGAATTGATGCTGAGTGAGAAGAGCAGAAAAATGCCAAGAGATCTTCTAAGGAGTGAGTGCCTGAAGAAATCTGTGTTTGGTTTGTTCCATGTAATATTTTTCAGTAACTTAAATACAACTATGGTTATCATGCTCATCAAATCTGTGTAACCACAAAGCTAAGAGAAAAACTTAAGTGCTAAATGACAGCAAGCAATTAAATAGATCGTTATGGACTAGACCATTTATTTGAATCTAATAATTCAAAAAATTTGTACACAGTCACAGATACATCACATGTGTGACGACCAATTTTGAAAAACTGGACGCTTCTCAGCATTGCACAGTTAAAAGACAACTCTACAAGTCTCAGGATGGAAGGTGATGTCTACATTCAGAGAAAGATCCAGAAAGATCAGAGTTTAAACAGAGACTGAAGCAATACATGCTATCATTCTTTTTGATGTTTGGCTTTTGTTTCTCTTTTCTCACTGTTCACTCCATTGGCTATAATACCTATACAATCAGACTATTGTACAATGTGAAAGAGTTTGCAGATCCTATACATGACTGTATGCCATCATGGCAGGGGTTGGGGGATGGGGAGGAAGGGGAGAAAAATCTGAAACTCAAGTGACTCTAGCACTGAATTTTGTAACCTAAAAGTAAACAAACAAGTCAATAAAATAAAATTTAAAAAAAGATATGACTTTTCTTTGAAATCAGTCAAAAGTGAAAAAAAAATTTCTAGGTGTCTTCCTTCTTGTTTCTAGGGGACAATTTCAGGTTTAAAAGGCTTATACACCAATAACTTTGGCCCCAAACCACTACCTGAATTAGAGTTAGCTTCCTTGCTGCTATATTTCTCCCCTAGACAATTATAAATACATATATGTATATATATATATGTATATATACACATACACATAAAAACATGTGCACATATTAATTTATATACAAATTCACATTTATGCACTGAGCATCTACTGAATTCAAGCCACCATATTAGGTTGGGGAACTTGCATTCTCATAGGGAGGTATAACATATCATTAGTAGTTACTACACAAGGTCATATGGGGTAAGTATACTTTAGAGGTGTAAATCAAAGTATACAAGACTTGATGGGGGAAAAAAACATCTTTACCAACTGAGGAATCAGAAATGTTTTCATAAATGAGATTACCTTTGAGTTGGAATTTAAAGAATGACTAGAAATTTTATCATCAAAGAGGGAAATGGGGCTATTCAAGGCTTAGGGAAGAGCTTGAATGAGAGTACAGAGGCATTAGTAGTTAATAGTTCAAGGGAAAAATGGCAAGAGATCTCCTAAGGAGTGAGTGCCTGAAGAAATCTGTGTTTGGTTTGTTCCGTGTAATATTTTTCAGTAATTTAAATATAACTATGGTTATCATGCCCATCAAATCTGTGTAGACCACAAAGCTAAGAGAAAAACTTAAGTGCTAAATGACAGCAAGCAATTAAATAGATCTTTATGGACTAGACCATTTATTTGAATCTAATAAGATAAAGATAGAATTTTGTATGAAAAAATGCCTAGGAGTGTGGGTGGACTACAATTTCGATTCGCATCATCAATGTGATACAGTAGGTGAACCATACAGTAAAAACTAGTGAAGTGCTGGACTTCTTTTAAGAAAAGAATAATTTCCAGGAATGAGGTGGTGACAGTCCTGTTTTGCCCTACTCTGACTGGACTTCATTTGGTGGTCTCAGTTCAAGGCCCTGCAGTTTAGTAAGGAGAGTTGGTAAGCTTGAAGAAAATACAGGAAGATAACCAGCATAGTAAAGGGCCTTGGGACCATGTCAAATAAGGACATTTAAGTTTGAGGACCTAGAAATCTTTAGCCTGGAGAAAAGACCCAAATAGGTAAAATATCTATTCTCAGCTATTTGAAGGACTGCCATGTGAAAGATGTATGTATTAGTGCTATTCTCTTTGGCCTCAGAATATAGAACTAAGTACAGTACTAGGTGGAAAGAAGCAAATTTAGGCTTTATGTCCATACACAGTTTCTAACAATTAGAACTGTGCAAAAGTAGAATGGACAGCCTCAAGTTTGCCATCCCTAGAAATCTTCAAGCAGAATTTGGATGACCACTTATCAGCTATTTGAGGTTAAGAATTGTTTTGGGGAATGCATGAGATAAGCTATGACTCCTTCCAACTCTGAAATTCTGTGATTCTGTAATTATAGCTTAACACGTTGAAGAGACACAGGTTACTCTATTTTGTTTGGATTATTTCTAATGGAGTAGAATAAAGCAAGGTTAAAAACATAGGCTAGTACCAGATAATGGAGGGCCTTGTATTCCAGGCAAAGTAGTTGGAATTTACAAAATAATAGGAAACCACCGAGTATATTTTAACAGAGAAGAAGCATAACTGACATCTGTCTACATCTATATCTATGTCTATATCTATATCTATATCTATATCTATATCTGTATCTGTATCTGTATCTATATCTATATCCATTTCCATATCCATTTCCATATCTATATCTGTATCTATCTATAGCTATAGCTATGTCTATATCTATATATCTATATCTATGTCTATATAGATATCAATATGTTTCTATCTAAATGGACATACATATAGATATTGATATGGTGTTGATAATATTGGTATCAATATCGATATCTATATACATCTTAATATCTATATCTGTATGGATGTAGATATAAATGTGTATATTGTTTTTCTTTTCTGAGATGATTTTTTAATAAATCTGACAAAAATGCTTTTGGAACAAAATTATGTAACAGGAAGTGCCGGGGAGGTCCAATACAAATTTAAGTATCATGAAGCAACCTGATGTGTTTGTCCTGAGTGGGATAGTGTTATCTTTAGGGACAAGGAGGAAAAAGCCCATCCTCTCAAAACTAGAGCCCTCCATCACACTCTAGTTTGACCACACCTAAGTATGCCCTTAGGAAAACTCTAGAAAACATAAAAATAACAGTGGAAATCATGCTGCTCTAGTCAAATTAAGATATATTTTGATATCTACATTTGTATGGATATAGATATAGATGTGGATATTGATACTTATCTATCATATATAGGTAACAATTGATATCAATATCCACATCTGTATATCCATTCAGATGTAGATATATCTTCACCTTAAGGTAGCAAAAATAATTTTAAATTTAACATATAAAGATACCTGCAGATCAATATCCACCTCTATTTCTATATCTATAATGATGTTGATTTTATCTATCAAGATATGTTTCAAGGACCAGTTAGGTGACACAGTCAATAGAGTGCCAGGCCTGGAATTAGGAAGACCTGACTTCAGATCAAGTCTCAGACATTTACAAGCTGTGTCACTGCAGACAAGTCACTTAACCTTATTTGCCTCATTTTCCTCATCCATTAAATGATCTGGAGAAGAAAATAGCAAAACACTCCAGAATCTTTTCCAAGAAAACTCTAACTGAGGTCTCAAAGAATACTACTACTACTAACTTTGGTCTCTTTGAGAACTAAATCTATTTCATGTCATATCACAGTTCTATGTCCTGAGATTTGATTTAGCTGATGCTTCTCTTAGAAGAACACAGAGAATATCTGAATCAGCACCCCTAAGGATTACAGTAAACTACTACTGGGATGACTCAACAGAAAAAAATATTTCAAGGGGATGTTTTAATGAAGATCTGAAGATCTGAATTTCAAGAAGAAAGGTATAGGAAAATTCCACTACAAGTTCCCTCCCAACTCTGAGACAGACTGTCAGCTCAGATCCATGAGGTCTCTATCACTGGTTTATGCTTCCAGCCAGTGCCCAGTTAGGAGGATAATCTATGGGAAAAGGTTTGGGTTTTCTTTTGAGACTTTAATAATTCAGTAAATCTATGATCTGTGAACTACCCTGGACTGTAGTAAGTGATTTTTTTTCCTTATATTCCTTGGAATAAGATTTACTTCTCACTTTTAATGACTAGCTCCAAATGATGCTATTCCATTGTAGCCTTCATTCCCCCTTCTTTCCCATCAGAACCTTGGACACAATCCCTGCATCCACTCTGTTCTGTGATAGGTGACCTTTAACTTCCTCTTGCCCAGAAACAGGCCTCCAACTTATCTTGCCACCAGCTTTATATCACGCTACCATAACCTCCTCTCCTCTTCCAAATTCTACTGAAATCCTCTACACTTTTAAGAGTGTATATTTCTTGAGGAAAGAAACAGAATTGTTTACTTGTCTTTGTAACCTTGATACATGGTAAAGTACTTGGTACAAAAGTTTTTAATAAATATTCTATTGCTTATCTTTATCTTACTTTTTTGCTTTCTTAAGCTTTCCTTTTCACTCCTTTGCTCTGGGTTATCTTTTCTCCCTGTGTCTCTCTGTCTCTGTATTTCTGTCTCTCTCTGTCTCTCTTTGTCACTCTTTCTGTCTCTCTATCTCTCTGTCTCTCTCTGTCTCTGTCTTTGTCTTTCAGTAATCTAAATCCCAACTTTGTTCTCTTTGAGAGCTAAATCTGTTTCATGTCATATAATAGTTTTATGTCCTAAGAATGGATTTAACAGTTGCTTCTCTTAGAAGAACACAGAGAATATTTGAATCAGTACCCTTAAGGATTAGAGTAAACATTTATTTTGGTAACCATAATAACCACCAAAAAAGCACATATGGGGGGCAAAGCCAAGATGGGAACGTAGAAGCAGCAAAGCACTGCAGCTCCCACACAAACATGCTAAAAACTCATAAAATGGGACTCTAAACAGATTTTTCAAGGTCCAAAACTCTCCAAAAGACAGAAAGCACATCTTTTGCTACAGGGAGCTCAGCAGGTGGGGCTCTTCACAGCAGTCTGGGAGCTGGGGCTGAAATCCCTGCTGGCTCAGGCCCCAGGGCATCAGGTGGGGAGCCACGTCTATAGGAGAGCAGATGGACTGCACTGGAGGCACAGTTACCACATTTATCAGGCCAGAAGAAAAAAAGGCTAAGAGAAAGATCAGTGGATTTTGCTAACATCGGGAGAAGAGCAGGTCCGACCAAACTGCTCCCAGGTCAAGGAAGCAGTGGGAGGTGGCTGTGGCAGCAGGAATGGCTGAAAGCAGCAGCGGCCTCCACTGGGCTGCTTCAGAGCCCTCGGCCTGCAGATAGCAAGGAGGATGAGGCAATTGATCAGGGCCAAGGGCTCTTGCATTGAGCAGCCTGGATCTGGATCATGGTCTTGAGTGGTGGTCTTGGGGTGCGCTTTCAGTGTGCCAAAGCTGGGGGGGGCGGCAGCATCCCACTAATAGCTCCAGCAGCTATGAAGGCCCCAGTGATTTGGGACAGAGCTTTCCCCCTCCAGGAAGCAGAGTTCCACAGACCTAAAAAAACCAAGCAATTAATAGACTGGCCAACATGAGAAAAAGGAACCA